>JANHFX010022118.1:123769-138018 GCA_027560015.1 Chloroceryle amazona
TATGACTGGGGTTATTTGAGGTCAAAGTATATACAAAACCCAAATCATTCTTTATTGATGAATTTCAGTGAGTAAAATCTCTACCTGACTTTCAGCAATTCATTAAGATGAGAGCACTAGCAATGTAAGCTTGTATTATAAAAACCAAGCAAGATCTCAGATTATCTGGGGGTGCTTCTAACCATAACACAAACAAAGCAAGCTTTACTCAGCAATAACTAAAGCAAGAACCTAGAGCTCAGCAAATCTTAGTACACTATACTCTGAATTAGTGTTGAGACAGCAATATAAAACCATATCGATTATGCAGATGATATTCATAATGATGCCTCCATATAATTGCTCTGTATAATAAATTCAGTGAGCAACATTTTACTGCTTTGTTTTAGGGGCACTGTAGTCATAGCTTGTGCCAGATACAGAAGGAAAACAGATCTTGCTTAGGAAGGCCATGATCCAGAACCTCCTATAATACTACTATTAAGTGATTTTTAGATTAAGGCAAGAATGTACAGGAAAGTTTCATTAACTATATTAAGAGGAGTTTCATGATCTGAAGAATGCCTTTTTTGTCTTGCAGGGACTTCATCCCTGAGCCATGAACCAGGATGTTGTTGTGCTAGGCACCATAAGAACAATTTATGGCATTTATACAAGTGACTCTAGCCACAGGGCAAAGACCACAGATGACAACTTCTGTCTGAGCACAACATGCTCTCTACTCAAGGGAACCCTTTACTCAACCAACTTTTTTATTCAACAGTAAAAGTCTGCTCATCTGGAAACAATGTTTTCCTGAAATGCCAAAGCCTGTGTTATGAACATCCTAAGAACATAAAGCTACCACAAACTTAGCAACTCCCAACTTGAAGCGCAGCATTAACCTCTTTGATCTTCAGTAAACAATAAGTATTCATATATAACATAATAAACTGCTAACCATTCCAAAGCACACACATCTTGCCTTGGAGAGAACATAAGGGAGTAAGCAAACACATACCAGATGTTAGTTACTTGGTTGATTTAATTGCTTCAGTTGTTTCAATGGGCTACTGGATAGGAACTCATATAGAATAGAAAATGAAACAAAACACAAAAGATGCTTACTGGAATAATCGACATTATTTTCCAAGACGAATAAAAAAACCTCAACAAATAGAAGTTCCAAATGTTAAGCTTGAGGGCTAAATAAAAGCCAGTCTTAAGGAAATCTGTGTGAAAAGGATACAAACATTAGAATAAAAACCAAAACAACAGGATCCAGCTCTTCCCAATCCAATTTGGAGATGGGCTCTAGCCAGCACTTATGAATAAATGCATTGTTGGTGAGGCCACAGGCCCATTGTCTGGCTTGGAAGGAGGGCTGCAAATTCCTGGGCTTTTAGCATACTCTGAAATCCCTAAAGCTCACAAAAGAAGAGTCACAGAAACAGAGTTTGTGTATATGATCCCTTTGAGAGACATATGCCATAGATGTATAATATATCCAAAGTGCTGTGGTTTCCAACCTCTTCTGGAACAAACCCCTAAAGGATTTTTAGTAGCAATGTGGATCCTCATACCATAAATTTATCTGTCAGCAAAGTTTCTCTTTCTCAGTTACCTTTCACATTGTCTCTGCACAAAATTTCTGTACTCTGTGAGGTCCTACATCACAAGCTTCAGCAGGTAGTTTTTGACATCTTGCATATTTGAGCATGATTGTTCCCCTTTTACAGGTCATTCCAAAGTGTGACAGTCTCAGCTTTTGTTAACATTGATCTGTCTGTGAATATCCAGGCACAATGGAAAGAAAGTTGAACTGATTTACAGTTGGATAGACTATGCTGTGCTTTGCTACATAGAATATTCAGAGAGAGCACATCTCTATGAATTTTCTACTTGTTTGCTTCATGGCTACATTGCCTATAACCTCACCTCCTTTCTACAAAGTAACACTTCATAAACCTCTTAAGACTAAGAAAGTTCATATTTCAGGATGGTTTCCTTGAAGCTGAAAAAATATAAATAAAAAGGTAGTCCCACTCACACTGAAGTTGAGGGATACAGTACTGATGTAAATTTGAAAGAGCACATAAATCTCTGTAATTTTAAAAACTATTCACAGAGCTCAATGATTTTTTTTATTTTTTCCCCTCAAAGAATCTGATGATCTTAGTAGATTTCCAGTTTAGGATTCCCAACTGAACTAGATTTTGAGCACTGTCACTCTGTAGTCTTATTTGGGCACCCAACTGTCTCCAGGCACAAGATTTTGCCTCCTAATGATGCAGACAACCTCCTGGGCTCTAACTTCTGTTAATTTCCTAAGAGTTAACAGTTTCTACAAATCACCCTAGCTATACATATTCTGCTTTAGACACCTAGGTACTTTTTAAAAGCTGTGGCTATGACCCTAACAAACTTCATCTCAAGATCAACATTTTCAATATTTTTTTAAGTGTTTGAATTCATACACTTGTCATAGGACAAATGCTTGTCTAATGCCCCACCTAAAAGTACTATCTTTGCTTTCTGACTCACTAAGCATAGTAAAACATCTAAATGCTTGTATAATTCACTTGATCAATCACAATTAAGGATGTGGACTGAAATCCAGTTAGTATGACTTAAGCTATTATCTGTCAGCTGGGCAGTAATAACTGCTTCAGCACACATAATTAAGCCTGAAAGAATGTAAAGCAATATTACTTGGACCAGCTTCTTTTATCATGATATAAACTGTAACCATCAACTTTCCTTTGTAATATTTGACACAGTTAACTGTAAAGTCATCCACAAAGAGTTTGTGGAGGCAGAGGTTAACTTAAAAAAAATGATCTAGCACAAATAGCAATATCGTGTGAAGAAAATGCTCTGAGGTTATGGGCATTCTGTGAGACAAAGAGGATAAATACATCAGCTAAATTATTTGCTCAGTTGTAATTTATTTTTTATATTCCATTAGCAGTGACATCCTTTATCCAGAATATTGCATTAAAATGCCATGAAAATAATAGAATTATGCAACTACATTTCTCTTAAAATAGATTGAGTACAACCTCCCAGGAGACCTTAGGTAAATAAAGTTTGAGTTGAAACGTCCAGGGACAAATCTTGTTCTGATGTTACTTCAATGTAAGCCTGCTTGGATAAGTTCACCCCGGTATAATTCTACTGATGTCACCAGACTGTTTTAGAAACTGAACTTGAAACAGATGTTTGTGTGTTTTTGGAATAACATGGAGATAGAAAGAAAAGATTAACATTTGGAAACAACAGTAGCTGCTAGGAGCATGGCTGACAATAAAATATAAAATTATTTCAATACCTGCACCTGTGGAAAAAATGGTCTTCAAAGCAAAATTATTATTTCTTTTTTTTTAAATCACCTCCTCAAAAAAACTGCATAAGGAAGAAATGGAGTTATTATAACTCAGATTAAAAGAACAAGGAAGACTAGAGAAATAAACACCTCCATGTGACGTTTCATACCGCTTAGCTTAGGCACACGTTTTCAGATGGAGTGATGCACCAGAGGTGGAGTCCACCTTTGTAATGACTAGATGCACAGCCTATATGACTGCTGAGATAAAGTGTCTAACCTGGATGAGGCTATTACTAGATAAAATGAATCCTCCTGAAGTGAAATTCTGCTGATTTTCACCATGAGGATGCTGGCAAGGATAGAGCATATGCCAGTTGGTGGGTATAAGAAAGGGGCAAGGGAAAAACGTGCCAGCCTTTTGGGGAATATTCTTTTGGAATGCAGTCTGTGATCTAAATTGCTTTATCATACATATAAAAAGCAGAGAGTGAGATCTAATACCACCTAGTTATCAGAATATCATCTTGCAAAATGATTAAAAGAAAAGAAAAAAGAAAAAGGTATCCTCTTCCTAACTTAAAAGCTCCTAGAGATAATACACTTTATGACAATTAACAAGGCTTGTACCTTGCAATGTTCCCAAAGGCTCTGCAATTTACATTCTGTTCATATAAATTAAAAGATCATTATCCACCTTAACTAAGTGGAAATGACATTAAAATATGTTTGCTTGAAAATCTACTCATAAATCCCCTCCGATTAGGTATAGATATAGTGCTGAAGTTATAACACCTGTTGGTTTCCATGGACAGCTGACCACATCAAGCATTTCACTGAGCTGGATTTTGCCAATTGCTGATGTTCACAGAAATATTTATGAAGATAAGAAGATCCCAAAGGTATTGTTATGACCAGATGAGCATTGTTGGGGCTTGATGGTAAAAGTAACTCTCTCCAGGTGAAATTTTTTGCAATACTCTTGTTTGACAGGTCATCTTAATGACAGCCGTCAAGAATACAGTTTCAAAACAAGAAGTACTGTTTGAAGTGAACATTCTAACCTGTAGGTGAAACGATCTCTGCAATGAGGGTAGTTTCTATAGATCCTTTCTTTAAATTAATATTCAGTACCCCAGTTTCCACTGAGTCCTCTATCGTTTCCATTCAAGTACTTCTCCAAGAAGCACAATGAACATAAAATCCTGTTGTTATACATACTGTGGAAATTTGTGGCACCACTAGTGGTCAAAAACATCTGATACATGATCCCAGCATCAGACACTTCTCCACATAGGAAAAATGACATGGAATAAAGATACATCTATGTATTTCTTAAGAACAATTCTGCATTGTCCTTTCATCATTGATTAGTCTAGAGTCTAAGGAGGTCCTCAGTGAAACTCTATTTCACTCATAAGATAGCTTGGCTTTGAAAAATTAGTTTCCTAAGTAAATAAGATGATACATCCCCTAAAGTAGGACTTTTCCACCTTATGCTGGGAAAAGGCATATATGAACATAAACCCCAGGACTGAGTTGTAACACATCATAGCAGAAAAAAAAATGTTAGGAGATATGTGAAATCAGTCCTGCCCGTGCTACCAATCACACCTTCACTAGCACTCAGCCACAAGACCAAAATAACTAAAAAGGCAATTCAGCCACAGATGGGACAGTGCTAAACCCCTCAGTTGGCTACTCATGACTTTTGAATCCATTATAGTTTTATTCTGTAAAGTCCTGGCTTTTGGATAAGCTGCTTAAAAAAAATATATATCTCCACAATGTTGTTAGGGATGTATCTCAGTCACTTTGTATTTTTTTTTAATTTATAAATAAAATGGTTATGTTACTAATATACTATTGACTACAGAAATTAAATTGGGAAAGGACCTTGAAGAGCCCTATGAGAAAGGACTATGAGAAAGATGGGGACAATCCTTTTAGCAAGGCTTGTAGCAACAGTATATGCAGTAATGTTTTTAAACTAAGAGAGGGTAGATTTAGACTAGATATAAGAAAGCAATTTTTTTACAATGAGGGTGCTGAAACACTGGAATAGGTTGCCCAGGGAGGTGGTAGATGTCCCATCCCTGGAAACATTCAAGGTCACGCTGGACAGGGCTCTGAGCAACCTGATCTAATTAACATGTCCCAGCTCACCAAAGAGTGTTTAGACTAGATGACCTTCAAACGTCCTTTACAACCCAAAGCATTCTATGATTCTAATATAATTCAAATCCTCCCTCACCTTAAGGCAGGATCAGTTATTCCTAAACAATTTTTGATAGATGTTTATTTAACCTCCCATGATAAAGCCTGCCCAGAGAAGTTGTGGAATCTAGTCCAGTGCTTGAATGCCCTTGTTACCTCAAAATTATTTTCTATTAAGTTCTACTTAAACATACTGTGCTGCAATTCAGGCCTATGGAGGTATATACTTAGAGTAGATTTGGAGTCACTGAGGATGGACAGCAGAAACTGGCCATCTGCAAATTCTCCCAAACAGTTCCATTTCTTCCTTTGCTATATATCTAATACTACTTGGCAGTCTGGGTAGCTAAAGTTCTCTTCTCTTCAGATTGAACAAACTCATTTTTGTCAGCCTCTCTTTGCATGCTGTATGCTCTAAACCCCAACCATCTTGATGGCCTTCTGCAGAACTCATTCAATATGCCAATGTCTGTATTGGAGAGTCCAAATCTGGACAGTCCTTCAGGTGCAATCTCAAAGCACGAAGCAGGGAGGAATAACTGCTTTTGTGCACCTCCTGGCTACAGTCCTGCCTATAAAGCTTAGGATGCAGTTGGTCTTCAGTGTGTTGCCCACCAGGGTGTACACGTCCTTCTCTACAGAGCTTCATTCAGATCTTACATTTCACATCATTCAAAGCTTTCAGTCAGTCAGTCAACCAATCCTCACTGTTGCATAGGGCTACTGCAGCCAAGACTGAGTTTCTCCATGATGCTCAAATTCCTTTTAAGAGCATCCCACCAGCATATCAGTGCAGTATTAACCATCTCAGTCCTCAAAAAACAGTGGTAGTTTCCCCACTTATTCAGTTTGGCTGTCCCCACAAAGCACTCATCAAGAACGGACATTTGCCATAAAACATGTAAAGCAAGCACACGGCAGAATGAGATATAAAACTGCATCACTGCAACAGTGTTCAACTGAATATTCATAGAAATGGCTGAAGCACTGTCATTGTATGCAAAAAGGAACAGCCAGCAAGCAAGCTTTTCACCAAATAACCATTAGTCCTGTCAGTCCAATTCATCCCAGCACCTGTCAGTGTTATTATCCATTGTGGTTTTTTAGGAAGTGTTGAGTAATTACTAACGCCTGGATTTACATATGCAAAATAATGCCGCACATTGGCACAACTTATAAGGTACTGTAGGTATCATATGCATGGAATAGATTCTGGAAATATTAATATATGTGTTTGCACAGCCCATAATAATATAGCCATTTACTCAACCCAGTGTTAGGCCCTATAATATTACTCTAATTTTTACTATTGCCTTCCAATGATAGAATGTTTGGAACAGAATATAAAGCCAAACCAAATGAGCAAGAAGTTCAAAAACCAGAAACAGCCCTTTCTCTCCCCCTCACAGAATCAACAGAGAGGTTTTGTGCAAGAAGTTAAAAGGATGGGAATTTCTTAGTTTTTTGCCTGGGCTACACTTCACCAAGACAGATTCATAAACTCACACAATGAACCCAAAGGATTTTGAAGGCATCATAATACAAAAGCAGTTCATGACAAGAGGTCCACAGGCAGATCTGAGACTGTGATTATGGATCTTCAGAGAAAGAATTAGATTTAATTAAGCATAGGCAGTGCATTGGAAGAAACTAATTTAAGAAGAGTGTATATTTGGTTTTAGTTAGTAGTTTCCCCTTATAGGATGCTGCTTGAAGCAAAGTGCCACTAAACACTAAGCAAAAACTCTGTTGGCCTTAGTAGCAGTGCTAACCCACAACTCACTAGGAAGAAGACGACGACATTCAAAATTACTGTTCTTTCTTTTGGTCTACATTTGAATGAAGTACTTTGGTATAAGCTCAGTAAAGCTTTGGAGAGAAAAATGATGATTTCTGCCTCTCACTTCATTTGTGCAGCAGTTTGCCACAGGCCCCAAAGATCTTTAAAGTTTAGACTTTGTGCCTGAATACATAAACACTTGATACCGGCTGAAATCAGTAATATTTATCACTAAGAGAAACATGTCTGATTGCTTAAGATCCAAGTCTCAGGCCTAGGGCCAGGAGCTGTCAGAGGTGCCAGCTGAGACTCGGTTCAAAGTTTTCAGATAGAGGTGGACTTCTTACAAGCTAATGAATAAATATGTGCTTAAGTGTTAGCTTGAACCAGAGTTTTCGCTCAGCTCTGAGGATAACTGATAGCTTAAGAAGTCTGAGACACATCCCCTGCCTCTAGCACTTATAGAAGACCTTGGAAAAGGCTGGCTTCATGGCCAGGAGATGGATGGAGCACCTCAGAGAGACGGGGATAAGCACTTTGCCTAGAAGCAAGTGCTTGCAGATTAAGCTTTTCTCGTTTTTTAAGATTCACAGGTTTCAGTGTGTCCCACAACAACTCATAAGAGTGTAGAGTGTAAAATATACTATGAAACCCAAAGAGCTAACTTGTCCTTAGTTTTGTACTTTTCTGTCATCCTAACAAATTAATCAAAATAAGTGGGAAAAATTGCTCTCTGCCTGGCCTAACACACAACAACTCCCTGAAACTCCCTGAAAAGAACGGCTTACAAAAAATGAGACCATAAACACCAGTACTATTTTCAGACTAATGGCACTGAGTTAAAGTATCAGCAAGGACCCACGCCATCCCGCTTCTTCAGCTCAAGCTTTTACCAGTTTCATGGGTGAATTAAAAGAGCAGTATTGATCTATACTGACTGTCCTTTTCAGTGCAAATATTGCACTGGACAGGAAGATGCATAGCATTACCTTAAGAAGAATATACAAGGCAGCATCATTTTCAGCAGCTTATTCAGGGAAAAGGTGTCTGCCACTAAAATGTCATGATAAAACCATCTTTCACAGCCTGTCACTAGCTGGGGCTAAACCACGGAGGACTGATTTAAATTTGTCCTGCAGTAATGGGTTAGTTATTTTCAAAATCAAAACCTAACTTATGGTTCTATTTGTTCTTCTTTCAAATGGCAATAGAGTTCATCAAATTACAAAGCAGCACTGAGATCATAATCCAGTTAAATCAGCATTTACAATGATTAGATAACCAAAGAATTTTAATTAAAAAAAAAAAAAATAAAGACATAATAAAACCTTCAATAAAAATGAGTCTTCTTTGTGACATACCCAGTCCTCCACCACCCCCCTTTTAAACATAATGATTGAGAATAATTGTACATTAAAGTAATAATGTAGATTTATCATTGCATCTCACAAGCTATGAGGCTGATTCTTCTCTCACTAAAATCAAGAATGAGAAAAGACTTGCCCTTCTCTGCAAGAAGGTTTCTGAGATGAAGCCTTCACAGCAGTGAGCACTGCTAGAAGCAGCATCTGCTCTTGTCAGCTCAAGAAGAGAAGGTAGAAAAGAAGCAAGGAGCAGAGCAGAGCTATCATAAGTGCTTCCAAATTTTATCAAACTACCCAGGCTGTGTCTTAACTCCCCTATGCAAATCAAAGCTGTCACAGACTTCTGGGTTGGTTATCCACGTCCCACAGGTAACCTGCCTATAGTTACATGAACAGCAGCAATCAATTTGGTAGGTTCAGAGAAAAAAAAAAAAACAAACAGAAAAACAAAGAAACATAAAATGCCTCCAGTATGGGGCAGCAAATTCCTAATACTAAGTTTTACAAGACTACCATGTACAAGACAGGGTTTTTTTTGTAAATCTCACAGCACTTTATTAACTTAGAAGTACTTTGAGACATATGCCTTGAGCTCCATGTTTTGGAAACTGAACCTAAGACTTGAGAAATGACCTATTCACCATCATATAGCAGGTCAACATGTTCTACTTCAAGATTTCCAAGTCCATAAAGCCTCTGTCTTTGCTTGGCTTTTAGTGAGAAACAAAAGAGAAGACAAGCAATCCTCTGCACGGGTTGAGCTCCGAGCTTGTCATTAGAGGAGCACTGGGTTAGAATGATTGAACACATGGAAGAATTAAACAGTTTTTACGATAGCAACTGGCACATAACCCGCTTATTCAAACTGATGAACAAAGGACAAAAAAAAAAGGAAGAAAAAAAGGGGAAGCAAAATTCTCTCTGTCTCAGAAGATAAATAACCTGTCCTCCTTAAGTGAGCTACACTCTGTTTTGTCCATGTGGCTTTTGCTGGTTTTTACTGGCAGGCTGGTAAGACCAAAATATTTCCAAAAAAAGGAAAAAGAAAAAAAAAAAGTAAAGTTCAATTATTAGCCTTTACCCCAAGACAATCCTGTTCAGACCATATGTGGCTCCAGCAGAATAGGTACACCTCCAGAGCAGTCACACCTTGCCAGCACAACCCCTTGCAGGGCAAGGGGAGACAACTGCATTCCTTGCTGCTGCTGGCAGAGGTAAGGATGGTGCAATGCTGCCAAAGTACCACTGCACTTGGATCGATTCTGCTGGATCAAAATTAGACAGCTCCCCCTGTCCAAGTTCAACCTACAGGACATAAACCTGCCTGGAAGAGATGGTAACAGAAAGAGAAAACTGCAGCCAGGCAGATATCTGCAGTCAGGGCATGTGGCCACTCTGAATAGAAGGGGATCCAAAGGGCTGAGCTGCAACAGCCTCCCCTTCTACCCCTTCCCAGCAATTCCTCAGCAGCTGTGAGAGCTGGTAAATCAAGAACTCTCACCTCAGCCCCCACTCACCTGTCAAGGATGGTGAAAGCAAAACAGATAAGGCACTTCGATGTGAAAGGCGAGAACGTGAGCTGGAGAGCTTTTGGGTACAGGGATACAGAACAGAAAATCATGCTAAGACCAAGGACATTGGGAATACCTAGCAGACAAATATCAGAGAGGGAAACCATTTAGAGAGGCCAAAATGAGTGGAACCTTCCACAATCCTTTGTATCAACATTACCAACACTTCAAACAAAAAAAAACCATCATATTTACTCCAGACTTACCCTAGCTCCTTGCCATGCCCAAAAACCAAGGCCTCAGGTTTTACCTGTAACAGAGCGAATGGCCTGAATCTAAAGTAAATTAAGCTCCAGAACAAGAACAATGACCACAACAGGACCTTCTAACAAAAGTGACAAAGCTCATCTTTCCAGAAGACAAATGTCTCTTGAAAATGAGATCATGAATGTGGAATGAGCACCCTCAGAAAATAAAGACCAAGATGGTCAACACCATCTTCCTCTGCAAATGAGAGATATTTCAGAAGTCATACCTTCTACATCAGAATGAAAACCAAAATAAAAGAAAACCATTACAAGCAACTGTGACATACAGAACATCCGTCTAAGAAAAAAAGGGCATATTACCCACAGATGACAGCAGTTTAACACACTACTATTATGACTTCAGATACATTATGACTGATGGTAAGACAAGACAGAATAAAATAATGGAAAGTGGAGTATAAAGGGAAGAAGCGTCAGTACAATAGAGAAAAATAAAAAGGGTCAGAAGGAAATAGGTATAAAAAAAGAATAAATGGTAAAGAACAGAGAAGCATACTGGGGTTACATCTTGGAACAGATGATCACCTGACATTAACTGGTGCAGAGCCACTGACTGAAACAAGTTAAGGACAGTTTCTGTGAGTTGAGGATTTGGCCCTCTACACAGAATCAGACAAGGACAATCAGACATCATCCTGCCTGTTTTTCCAGGGATGCTTTCCCGCTTAGAAAGAGGCAACACAGGAAGAAAATAACATGATCTCATAAATTAAACAGAAGAAAGAGGCTAAAGAGAAAAAAAATAAATGAAGAGCAAGAGAAGAGCAAGGAGACAGGGCAAAGATAAGATAAGAATAAAATATCCACAGGTTAGTGGAATACATCTTATTTATTCATGAGCTCTCTTTCATTATGTGTCCTTGGCAGACGTCCCATAACTGAAAATTTGCAAGGCAGAGAGTGATGAGAGTTTAGAGACTTGAGCCTTGTTTCTAGTCATTAGCCTTGGGCAGATCTTTCTCATATATATGCCCCAGTAGCAAGTAAACAAGTTCTTTAAATCAAGAGCCTTTATACAGAAGGCATGCTGTAAACAGATGAGCTTAGCTAGAGAGCAGTTCTGGGAGAAAAGACAATAACCAAGCATGGATACAACCTGTTTTCAAGTAACCAAGATGAAGGACAGGCTGTTAGGAAAGACAATGCCCAACAGGATACAGTCTGTTTCTCACTCTGACCCCAGCTCACATCAGACTGTAGCACATCTGCCTTTCACACACAGTCCTTGTTAACCAGCACTTATTTTGCCTGAGAGCATGTGGGGTTCCGCTTGCTCAGCTGGCAGGGAGGAAGGATGCAAATAGGCAGCCACAGGAGCTGTGGCAGCAGTCTCTGGCAGTGACCCCAGCAGAGATGTGTCCAAAGCTGGCTTTGCTGGGGGCCCAGCCAGAACAAAGAGCACACCTCTGGCAGATGCACCAGCACTGAGTGGGGAAAGTCTGGCTGTCTCCACTCTCTCTATGGGTTTAAGGTGCCTCTGCAGCTCAGTTTAGTCACTGCTGAACCTTGTTTTGTATTGAGGCTGAACCTAGCCCATTGTCTTGGCAATATTAGTAGCAGATTTTACCTTGCCTATAGCTGTAATTCCACAGCTAAGGTAATATTCATGGTTTAATACTGACTTATCTTCTGTTTAGGCTTGAGGTGGTTTTATTCTTCTTGCCCTGAGAAATTTGCTTAGCCCTGGAGAGGGTGAGCAAAGAAATTATTGTCCTTCAGGACCTCTCTGTTTCTAAAAAGGACATTTTAGGAAAACATTTGACATCACCTGTCTCAGGAATAATGCTAGGGATCACACTGGAGTTTGCATCATTTCAGCTGAAAACCACTGTTCATTGATTTTCTTTAGCCCACACTCACAAATAGGAATTTGAAAGGCTGCTACCATTTCTGTGGGTTGCCCTAGAGCCAAGACTGATAACAAGACATAGACATTTAGACACAGTGTTCACAGAAGAAGGTCTCTTCAAAAAGATCTTTAAATGTCCTCTGCTATGGATACATATAGATTTTTCTAATTTTAAGATCAGCCTAAACAAATCTATTCAGCCTGTATAAAGAATGTCTTATAGACATGTAAAGAACAGTCACTTAGGAAATTTGGATACTATTTCTGGGCCTTTCCCATTTTTCCATTACTACAACTGAAAAAAAAAAAAAATGAACTAATGATACTGCAACTCTTTATAAAAAGAACTGGTTTTGAAATCTGTAGATAACAAGCACCATATAAAAGCTAGCTATGATTACTGCCAGTTAAAGCTCTTTTATCATCATTTAGCTACCTACCTATATAAAAATAATGTAACAAAATTTCAAAACACAAAATCATCTTTGTCTACCCATAGTGCTATCTCAGCAGAAGTTTAAATACAGAAACTAGAAGATTTTTCCTTATTAGTCAGTTGTCTGCCACAGCTCCAAGTACTACCTCTTTGAGCAGTGAAATGTAGAGAAGTAGAAGGCAAAGAGGAATGAATACAGTTCTCAATCATTAAAAAACAGAACAACATTCTCATCACAAGTGATAACTGGTTTCAACACTGCTGCAATGGGCAGCTTTCCCCCAGCAACAGATACTAAACACACCTTGCAAAGTTAAAAAGCCACCTCTGCTTCCTAGTGAGTTTAGAATATCAACACTGATCAAATCCTGCCAAAACTGCAGATGATTTAACCTTAGCTGATTAGAGCAGAAAAGTATTTGGGAAAATGCTGTGGCTATGACCAAGGAAAACTAGCCTGTGTGGCCCAGGGCATGCCTCTGTAAATGAGACCTTCCCAAGGTATCAAGTCAAACACCAGAATTTGACTCACACATACCCTCTGAAAATCCTGGCTAATATACAAAGAGTATTCTTGCCTCCTCTGTCCTCTTAGAATATTAGCCTGAGTACCTTATGCCATCTATTGGCCTAGACCAGCGCTGGATGCTCTGAGGAGAACTTTAATTCTGGGAAAGCAACTGTGTTAAAAGGGATCTGTCGGTAGATCTGTAAATTCTGCTAATGGAATCAATACACTGCTGCTGCTTAGATCTTGAGGTCTACCTTCCCCAGCAGACATTCTGAGTTCAGCTCCCAGAATAACCAGCAGTCGTATTTTGCTTTAGGCAAAGGAGAAATAGTATTGACACGGAGCTATCTCACTGGCAAGAAAATCCAGAAAATGAGCACTGAGGATTTTCACTGTCTTACAGAAGTACACATTCTTGTGTACTTTTTCTAAAGTCTTTTTCTAAAAAGAGAAAGCCCCGTCAAAAACCACTTGGATCTAAAATCAGGTAAACTATCCCCAACTTCGTAAGTCTATTTTACATCAGCCACACAAGGAGAAGAAACTTCTCTCATATTTCTCTAGCCACAGAGGCTACACGGCTGTTTAAATCTAGTTTACTTTTTAATCTAAATGTGTTTTTAAAGGCAAGACAGAGCTCTGCAATGCGAAAGGAATTCAAAGGCATCTCTATTGATCCGCTCACGTATAAGCCATTAAAAAGCCGCCACGGAGAAGTCGGCAAGAAAACGGTGCGGCCGCCTTGGAAGAGCCCGTCCCATCCGCGGGGGACCGTCCCCTCCTCGGTTCCAACCGCCGCCACCTCCCCAGAGCCGCATCCTTTCAAGTGATCGGAGAGAGGTTGCAAGTCCCGAGAGGAGAGTTCGGGGCAAGACTTCTGCGGAGCAACGAAGCCCGCCGGAGCTCCTCCAGTACCAGGCTGCACCCCCCCTTCCTCTTCCTCCGCCG
>JANHFX010022119.1:0-53441 GCA_027560015.1 Chloroceryle amazona
CAAGAACGTATCTATACACAGTAAGCATGGTCTGCAATATTTCTTCATGGGAACATATAAAGCTCATAGGACTGCCCCATATTTTGTATATTTATATTTTTCCTTCCAACCTTTCCTTCCAAGGTCCCTTCCAATCCCTACCACTATATGATTCTATGATATTTCAGCTTGTTAGATATACAAGAGTCAAATATTTACTAAAAAGGTAGAATCTGGTAACCCAAGTGACTTGTCTTTTAGTCTTGTCTTACGGATGAAATGTAAAAAGCTGAATGTCATGAGAGGTGTGGTATTTTCTTCAATGGTGCCAATATTAACTACACTATGAGAGAAATAACAAAAGAATTTGTGTAAATATGAGTTGAACCTTGTTCATGTCATACAACTGTGTGGGGAAAAAGAAACATCCGAGATAAATAAATAAAAAAGAAAAGAGTAATTGTTTTTTCTTGCTGGTAGCACAAAAATATTATTGGAGGCTCTGATGCTTGTGGCAAATTGTATCAGTCATCGTTAACTTAAATGAAGCTGTCAGTTTTGCATTATTTGACATGCACTTCTAGTTGGGGCTTATTTTCTGTGCACATTTTGCTAAGTGTTTCACAGTACAAGTATTTCAAAACAGAGAAACCGTTTAGGAAGCAGTCACACAGAGCTGCAGAGCAGCAAGGTATTTGGACTAACAACCACTTCATGCTGAAGTCTGGAAAGTAGAATGCTAAAGATAGTTACAAATACTTCCAGAGGAGTAACAAACACATATGCAGAGAACAGACCTTGAGATTAGGAAACCTGAGGATATGAGCACAAGTCCTGTAACTAATTCTATAATTTTTGGAGGTTTTGGTGACCAGCACTGTGCTTATTTGTGAAAATAATGTAAGAAAGAACAGATGATACTGAGGATTGTAGATGTTAATAATTGTCTGCAGTGAGGATACTTCACTGAAATCATCTGGCTGGATTTTATAAACACAACCCAGAAGCAGTAGTAAAGGGGTGGCCAATGTGGAACCCTCAAGGTGCATGTAACTCAGAGTGCATTCTCCATCCCAGCCTGGCACCCCGAGAGACGGGTCTGCTGGGCAGTCTGTTTCTCCTGACACGAGAAGAGATTCAGCTATGCAGGCTGCTGAGCTGGTATCGCCCGTTACCCTGGAATCTGTGCGAGCTTTATACTACAGTGGGGCTACTTCTGCTGTTATTTCTCTGTGCTGAACTAATGAACCTCTCCATTTGACTAATAAGATGGTGTTGGTTTTGGCCACAGGAAGATTTGGGAAGAGAGGCTATAGATTAGCCTGCTTTCTCTGAAGCCAACCTGAAGACCTCCTTTTACTCTGAAGATCTGCAGTACCCGCTCTGAGGACAACTGTATTGTCACTGGATTCCAGTCTTGACTGCACTTCCTTCAGGAGAGCACTTCCCACTCACCCAGATCACTACTCTCGATGCTAAAGAAATGAACATGACAGCTTCTTAAATTGGGAGGTCGTTTTAGAACAAAATGCATAATCATCCTTCTAGCTAAAAATGTCTGTGAACTGCCTCCGCTCGGTATAAAGCATCCAGTAGGTTAACTGAGATGATGAAAATTCATTATCAAGATAAGAGTGTATTCAGTCACCTTTATGAAGTGAAATATTCCCCACCCCCCGATAGCCATTTGTGTTCTCAAGCCACAGCCTATTTTCAGAAGGGCCTGCTGAACTGTTTCAGGACAGAACATAAAATACCCTCTAAGGTTGCCTTCAGCATTCAACTGTGGGTGAACTGGCAGGAGGTTCAGTAATACAGTGTTGGATAATGGGTTGCCGTGGCAACATTCCTGCCTGCTGCCAAATTTTGGAGCTCAAGTTTAAAAGCTGATCTCAAAGCAAGGTCTTTTCAAAAAAAATAAAACTAAAATCTCTAAGCTCTCATTAAAAAAAAAAAAGCAAAGAAGCAAAACCACAACCATATTCCTCTCAGAAAAATCTATCCTGCAGGAAAAAACCCAGTGCTTTCTTGGTCATTTACTTCCAGTGCTATTACTGCAGCTCTTCTGACCTCAGTATTGGCTTCTCTTGTATTAAAATGCTGTATTTGCACTATGAATTTGCCTGACTTAAAATCAAGCATACAATATTTATATACTTCTACTCGAGCATGTAGAAGGTATGACTGCGATTTCTTAGGCAAGTAGCAGAGTGTAAAAGGCAGTTCTTGTCCCTCAGCTTTTCAAAGCAGCTTTATTCACTGCTCTGTGCAGTCACCTGTGAGCCTGAGCAGAACTCAAGACAGAAATTTCCAAATAGCTATTTTTTCAATTTCCTGGAAGTTCTAACAAAAAAAAAAAACAAAACAAAACAAAAACCAAACAGTAGAAATGGTGGCCTTATTTTGATGGAATTTAGGGAAGGGTGAAAAAAACTCTAGACCTATCCAACAGGTTTTATTAATACAGAAGGCAAGGCAGTAATGAATTAAATTTATAATAGGGCTTGAATGTCATTCGCAAACTGCAGCAATGGCACAATTCTTGCATTGTATTCCAACTGCTAAAGCATTTGAATTTGGGTTTCCATCTCCTAGCTCTAAGTTGTCAAACAGATAATACATATTTAAACTGCATCACAGTTAAAAAACTTCCAACAATCTCCCACAGCTCAAACCCCCTATAATAAGAAGAGAATGACAGGAGATACAACACATCAGGGTCTTTTTTTCTTAAGAATGTTGATCTCTTTCCACCCGGTCTTCAAAAAGGGCCCACGATTGGAATCAGCTAAAATGAAAAGATGCACTTTAACAATCCCTAGCACTTCAGATAAGAAAGATCATCATCATCTTCAAAATCCCTCTCACCAATAGATATGCCTATGGATTTTTTCAAACTGTTTCCTGTCAAGCAAATAATCCCTTCATTAACTGGCAAGGCACCAGCAGACCAGAATTTCAACACACATGGTGTGCCTGCAATCTTGCTTTTTCATGCTGGAAGTGAAATGCCTGTGCAACACCTCTGCGCTGCTCCACAGCCCAGTATCATCTCTTCGGTGTGGTAAGTGAAGGAGATGGTTTGTGTTCTCCACAAAGAGCAACACTGATCAAAATAAGTCTGATGACAACCTGCAAAGATTGTGCTCCACTTCATTCAGAAGGCTCCTCAAAAGCAAACATACAGATTCTGAATCCAACATTTGCTCTGGTCTATTCTTCCCTTTCAGAACATGATGGTTCTGTATCACTAGAGTGTGCTCTGCAGATAACATCACTATACCAAAGTCATCTAATGGACTGCAGATAAATTCAATGTAGTCACAAACTGACTGGTAAAATCCTACAAAGCATGAGGAAGTTGCCTTTAATAACTTCATACTGTGACATAGAAAGCTTTCACCAAAAGTTTTAGATCGCCGAGATCTGTTTGCTGCAAAAGCGATGTAACGGGGACAAAAGTCATAAAGCACAAGAGGTCTGGCTGATTTGTGTGTAAGATATAAATCAGACTGCCTCACAAAAATAGTTCTGAAGAAGTATCTGGGTGAAACACCTCATGCTAGCTGGTTTATCATAGAAATTACCTTTGACTAAAAGCAGAGTAATTGCTCTGTTTCATCTCCTCCTGCACGAAGTGCATGCATTATTATTGCATGTACTTTCTAAAGCAAAGTGAACATTCTCCATGAGCTGTAAAAAAAACCAACCCCAAAATCTTTTCAACTTCTTAAACCCAAGTTCCCCTGATTCTGTTTTGCTATGCGTTTTTATTTATAATTCCTATACATATAGATCAGCACATCTGAAAATGTGAAGAGCTTACGGCAACACGTTGGACTCTTCAGAGGAAAGTTCAAGGGTGATGTTCCACACGCACACAAGCAGTACGAAAGAAGACTTTTTAAGAGTCACATTATTTCCTCTGCAGCAATTTTAAGAAATTATGCTGTCTTTGATACCTTACTAAAAATCTTAGGCACTCATAAATTGGACTGACATAACAGTTTCACGGATTCCCTTAAGTTTTTGAGCATGTAAGTGCTTTAGAGATTCAGATCAGATAAGAAATGACTTACAATCTCCTCAACTATATTTTGGAGTTCAAGCAAAAGAAGTCCTTGCAGTGTAATTTTATAAATTAATTAGAGAAAAGAGCTCAATAGCCATTTTAGCAGTTTCATTCACAGCTTTTCAAAGTAAAATAAAGTCCATACTAACCCACAACAGAAAAAAGCTCATGGCATTTTAGAAAATTCCCTCATTACTGATGCAATCAGCTGCCAGCATCGCACTGCCACTGTATACACATGCTATTTTTTAACATTTTGTACAAATACACATAAATTATACACAGTGCATAGTACTGCAAAAAGTCTCATTTGCCAAAGGAAGACAAATAAGATCGCACTTTGGATTTTTTTTTTAACAAATGTTTAACAAAAAAGTAGATTTTGATTATTTTTATTTTTTTTTTAATACAAGCACAAAGTAAAACATACTTCACTTTTGGGGTCCTGATCATAAGACAGTGGCAATACATCCCAGAACCACTAGAGCTATCCTTACTGTAGTCAGTTATCTACCCTGAGTCATTTGAAGAGTTGATGGAAACACACAGAACTTTTGGTTTCTGCTCTCTCACAGCTAAGACTGGCTTTAAAACAGGGTGTTTGCAGAATTGTCCTTCCTACTGGCATCACCCATCTAAGAAATCACACAGACAGCCTGACATGCCTGCATGAAAACATTCCGTTTGATTAAAAAAATGACTGAACATGTGTTTTTTATAAGGGGGGATATTTACTCAGATGAATTTATTTGCAACAAGTTTTTCTAAAAGACCAAAGCGTATTAGGCAAATACACACGAGTCAAAGAAAAGCAATATAAAATTCTTTCATTACCTTATTTTAAGAGTAAAATTGAAGTAGCTTAACAACTGCACTAATCTGTTCTGGTCTGTTGCACTATTTTCCAGTAAATAAATATCCTCTGCCCTTCCCCTAAAGTCACCCTATCCAGTGCCATGACCAATGCTTATTGATGAGACAGAAATACTGCATTACTTTCTTGTAAGGTTTTCTTCCATTCTGGGGTGTGTTCTTGTTAGGTACTGGTTACCCAGTAAACCAGAATGGAGAATGATTGGCTTTGGCATGTAAATAGGGATTGGAAGCAGAGACATTTTCTCAGTATAGTCAATGTAGCTGTCCCAAAGTACTTCCTTCCTGGACAACAGGCACATACAGGCATATATGGACATGGACAACAGGCAGACCAAATTAATTACTGAGGCAATCTGCTGTCTGGTCCCTGCTTTATTGAGAGAAGAGCCACAGAGAGCATAAAGATAACATATATTGGAAAGCAAAGGCAACAGCATATTACTTTTCTAAGAAATCATAAAAAGATTTATGAAGAGTTTCTTAGAGCCTTGAAAAAAATACCCAGCACATATTATTGTTACAACTTTTAGAACAACACCATGACATTTTTGTGAGAAAAATCCTCATTTTTTCAGACAGACTGCTCCTGCTTATTAGGAATCGAATCATTTCTTACCTGTAGCAGCACAAACGCACGGGCCTGGTGTTGTACCTGTACAAGGAGACAAGTGAGAAATTGAAATCTACTCCGAATACTTAAAAATAACAGCAAGTATCTTGTTACCTTGACTTTTATGGCTAATAAAACACAGCAAAATGTAATCTAGAGTTGTTGGGTACACGGAAAGCTTATTTCTCTTCACCCAAAAATGTTTTCACAACTGTGTGCAAGTAATGAGAGCTGCACCGTAAACCAGCCAAGAAAGCAAGCCTGAGACTTAAAGAGTTTCGTAGCAGAGCTTCGGTAGCACATATAATCATGTGAAACTCTGTATCCCTGACATTTTAAATTACTGCACAACACCTGCAAACCGACAGTCCATGCCACATAATTAAGAAATAAGATGTCTGGCAAGATTTATGGGTTGGGGAGAACCCACTGAAACCCAGTAAGTTTTTGACAGAGCTGAAAAAGAATGGACCAAAGTTAATGACTGTACTGGTGGACCATAGAATTTCCTGACTAGGGAGGGTTTGTTTTGTTTTGTTTTTTAAGTATTTACATTAATTTGCTGTAAAAACAAGCAATTCAGAAGATGGCTTCAAATTCACAATGGAACTATTTATATTAGTTAAGCTATTACGGGGACTGTGTGGATTCTGTAACACAACACGGGAATTTCCACACAGTTGTGTTCATATTCCTCTGCTATAGTGAAGAGGTAGGAAATGTGCATTCAGGCTAGGGGTAAAAAACATAGGAAAAAAATGTTAAAACTAGCTTTGAAGAAAATTGGGAAGATAGAGAAAATAAGAATAAAATAAACTGCCTTGAGCATAAAAAAAAAAGTAAGGAAAGGCCTTAATTATGCTGTGGAACTCAGCTCTGAATTCTTTTACAGGAATGACAACCTGCAACTTGCAGAATGACAACCTTTAACTTGCAGTTAAAGAAAGCTGTTGATAGAAAAATGTTACTTCAATGCTGTCTCTTTTACAGGGAAAGAGATGATCTATTGCAATTAGTTTAAAGCTTGCTAAAGAGAACATAGGGTAAGGACGAGTTTGCACTGACCTGGAGTTCGGTGCCTAAGATCTTCCCATTTCAGCTTACCTCATTAAAAATTGAGATTGCAGCTCTGGTCCATTTTACATTCCTGACAAGAGTATTTTACACAGGCTTCAACAAAGACGCTGATAGATCTGTTTTTTTCCAAGCATGTTTTTTTAATCTTTGGGCTGAAATGGTTTCAAATCTGTCTCACAGCCCCCCTGAGAGGGCCCACGGAGCATTTCTAATGTGTCTCCTTCCTACTAGACAGAGCCCATTTGCACGGTGACAGCTTCAGGTGGCACACAAACCACTTCCAAAGGATTGAAAAATCTCTGAATTCTGTGGTTCAGACCAGCATGTCTCCTTTTAAGAGACTCAGCTGGGATGTATCCTCCACTGCAAAGCTCCCTCCATTGGTGCTAATTCACAAAACCTGGGCTGAGCTGAGTATCAGCAGCAGTTGATGAAAACTAATTAGTAAAGACTAGGACAGACCTGTTAGTTTTGTCTCCTTCCCTCTTTACCTTTCTATTTTGCTGACCTATATCAGTAGCACATGTGAACAATGTCTCCGAGCAGTTCTGCGAACAGCTATGAAAATGGCAACAGAAAGTAAAGCCTATCCTTAAATATCACAGTAGCAAACCAGGTAAAACTATTAGTTCCTACATGCTGAGAATTCAAATACTGTAGCTGTACTAAATATATACTTCTTTGCCCTGCTCAAATGCAGCCAGGCAATGACCTTGCAGTTTGGTTTTTCAGAGGCAATCTCTATAAGAAAACCTTCACGGAGCTTCTACTGACACGTATCGCTAAGGATGCGGCTCTTTTGTAGCTCAGCTCTCAGTCCTGCAAAAGCTGATTTGTACATCTAGCTTCATGACTTACCTACGTGCTGGCAATGGATGATGTTTGGTGTAGATAAGTGTTCCTAATGATTGGAGAAGCCTCTTTTCCTTGCTCCCTATGGTGGGGGAGCGAGGCTGTTACACACCTGCTGCAATGAAGGGCAAATTCTAACAGGGCTGCTGAGTTTCTACCACATTTGAGCTCCTGATAGGGGATGCTCCTAATGGTGAAGACACTGAAATCCTTTCTGGCTGTGTGCCTCTGAACAACCGCCGTGACCAGAGCCCACACTGACCGAAATGCTCTTGAGTCACTTCTCCTGCTCTGCAGGGTTGCTGCACAGCAGAGCCTTTGCTCCTGCCCTGCTTTGTTCCAACTACTGTAGTTATTTGGGGAACTGGAAAAAAAAAATAAAATAAGTATGATCCCTTTTACCCTTCCCACAAGGTTTCTCTTTCTGTCGCCTTGCCCAGGCTCCCCACAGAGCTCTCCTTTCCCCGGCGCCATCGAGGCCTTGCAGGCCCTTCCCGCCCACATGCGCCATGGCTCCGGCCAGTCCCTGCAGTGCTGCCCAGGCCCAGCCCCACAGGAGGGAGGTTCCTCAGCTGCTCGGACTCCCTCAAACATCTGGAAACATGAGGAGAAATGATTCGTAGGCATCTGCCAGCCAGTGGTTCCCTGACTGACTATTGTCCGCTTGGCTGCTTCACGCTGCAGGGGCCCAGCAGATGCCAGCAGCAAGGCCTCCAGATACTGAGGGGACAGGAGAACTGGCTAATGGGGAATTCGGATGTGATAAAAGCTAAAAGGGCAAACCTGGAGTCATGAGAAAGAGCTGGCCTAGTTAGTAATGTACGTGAGAGGATGTTGGATACAGACTGAGAATCTCGCCAGGTGGTAACCAGAAAGTATAAGGAAGACGCAATTTTTCCTGAAGGATGGGAGGCACTGAGAGGCAGGGTTGTGACTTTATACTTTCTTCACCAAAGGAGGAAGAAAAATACTGTCCATATGTTTGCATTATGTTATTAATTGCAGAAAGTGTGCAAAGTGCAAAAAAATAATATTTAGGAATTACAGATAATCAGGGAATTATAATTCTTCTGTACTCTCAAATTAATTCAATTAATCATGGACTTATGGAATTATTTTAGTTAGAAAACACCCTTATGATCATTGAGTCCAATCATATTCTAAATAGCTGTGCCAAGAACAGATTAGAATTCTAAACATCTAGAACTGGACTGGATAAGAAAATGCATCGTTCCTTTCCATATAAGCTCAGCTATACATCCTTAAGTGCTTTCATAAAGCCTGCAATTGAAAATAACATTAAGAGAATCTATTGTCGCACAACACAGTACAAGTAAAAGGCAAGAAGAATTATGTACTTAAAAATCACTTCCTATCTGAAATAAACTCCTTAGCAAGATATTGGGGGGTAAAACTCATTTGTCTCTAAAGGAAAGAAGGATGTTCAGCATCAAGAGAAGATAAGCAATGCATTTCATCAAATCATTAGGAGGTACTCAACAGACTGTATAAGTAGCTTTTGTTATAAAAAAGATACAGTCTTTGTTATATAAGGGCTATCTTGGTTTTTGGCTTTGTACTCAACTTTTGGGTTACCCCCATAGATACATTCATATGAGTTAATCAATCTAGACCGCATGCATTTACAGTCCTCAATGTCAATTAGAAGTCTCTCTGTGCAAGTGACTTTGTCTCTATTTTCAGATGTAAATTATTGTAAAAATGAGACTTACATGAGTCAAACTTTACTTCCAGAGATGCTGAAGATCCTGGATTCCCTCCAGTTCAGTACTGATTGTCAGAACATTGCTAAAGAATGTGAAACACACTCCGGTCATCAATTTCATCATTAGCTGTTTGTTGGGCTTTTTTTTTTTAATTTTGCTTTTATGAACAAAGGCTCCTTCACTAGGCCTTAACTGATACTCCTGAAATAAATAAGAAAAAAAAAAAACAAGGCAAGATTAACAGTTTTCTTCAACATTCAGTGCTTCACACAAATGTATTATAAGTGCATAATTATATAGAAAACCTAAAAAGTAAGGGAAAACTGAAAAAATATCAACACTTGTATAAAAGGTTTTTTGTGCAGTGCTGATCAAAATATTGACAAAAATAAGATTTCTCCACTTTAGAGCTAGGTGAAAAGGCAATTGTAATTTTGCAGCTTGTTGCAGAAAGAAAATGATTCTTATACTGGTATATAAAAAAAAGAAAACAGGCAAAGTAATCTTCACCTTTTTATTAAAGTCTCTGAAAAGGAAGTGATTAAAGACCCTAATATATAAATGACATGAATCACACAACAGATTTTTCAAATTTCTGCATTGTTCCCTTCAGCAGATAAAATATGTGTTCTTTTCAAGAGGACGATATGTTCTAGTAACACAGTAATGCCTTTTCTGTGGCATGCACTTGCTATTATGTAAGTGAGAGGTCTGCAAACCAGAATGATTAGGCTGTGTCAGGCAGAAAAATGATGAGGTGTGTTCCAGCACACAGAAAGCAATTTCAGCAGGGGGAAAAATACCTAAATCAAGGAGTTATTAAGTAAGGAGAGGCAAATAGCTTGTTCTTTCCCCACTGGTTTCTCCCATAACATTTTCATTAACACGAGACACTGCGTTATGAAATAAAGCGTTAAAAAAAAAATAATCAACTGCTAACGGTGATTAAGAGGCAATTGCACGTCAAAGCCTTTTCTTTATGTTTCAATGCTTACCTGAATCTTGCCTTCTAAAGCAAGTGGAATTTGGAATTTTCCTGTGATCATTAATTCCACATTAACACCACCGTGATAAAAGGCTTTGTTCTTTGAAGTCTATTGTATTTCACATTAAAATGGTGATAGTATCTAGTATCAAGGAAGTGTAAAGCCATCAGCGGCCAACAAGAGGTATTAGCAGCAACTTAATTAATTTAGGGAAGTCAGTAAGGCAAAATGGCAACTGTTGTCACTCCAACTGTATCAAACGCCTTAAAATCTATTCTAAAGCAAAATAAAAGTGCCTTATGACTCCTGATGTTAAAATTGAGACCTCAAAACAATTTGATGTAAACAGCCTTTTAAACCAGCATAATCAACCAAGAGCATCTCTCTTGTTTGTGACACAGGCTAAACTATATTAGCCAGACATTGCCAATTTATTTCAGCAGAATTTTGATTTCGGGAGGCTTGCTAGGCTTAATTCCATCTAGAACAGCTCTCTGGTAGTCTATTTACAATACAATTTAGTTTATTACAACAGAACTCTCTTCACTATGGCAAGATTTTCTATAGTTAATGTACTCAGCTGCGAGTATTTTCCTCAAGGAAAGAGAGGAGGGCTACCTTCCATTGCCAGATCTCGTCCGAACACGTAAATCCATCAGTGACAGGCATTTCTGCCCTGCACTTATTTCTACAAGTTCATCAATGGCCCTTTCAGGAAACGGTGCTTCCTGGCATCATCACAGAAGTGCCAGACATTCCTGCTGACCAACCCAGTCCTGGGGAGTTGCTGTCTTCCAGACACGCAGGATAGATTATCTGCATCCCGCTCAGGCACCCAAGACTGACCCCAAAACTTAAAATGGAATTGAAGTTTTTGTGGCAAGGACTGCTTGTCTACAGCTTTTAACAAGAAAATCTCCCCACTTCATCGACGTTTGGGATGGCACAAGTCACAGGGAAATAAATGTTTAAGAGAGAGAGGACTGGCTCAAATAACAATATTAATAAAATTTGCAACAAATTTAATGTGGCATAATCTACAGTGAAACAAGAAATATGATTCTCCATCATACCCCTGTCCTAAAATGTAACTGGATTTTTCAACCATTTTCTGCTAAATAATCAGATTTAATGTGCTGGGTTCTGTTCTTCTGTTTCTCTTTCAGCAGCCTGTATTTCTCTCTTCCTTTGGGAATCTGTCATTAATAGGCTTTGCCTCAGAACACTCTATGTCATATTCAGCAATCCGTGCTTGCTGGAGGTTTCATGCTACTCCTCTCTCCCTGAAATTTGCTATCACTTGCAAATTGATCACTTTGTTGTTTAGGATCTTTTTTATTAATAAATACATATGAAGATAAAATATACTATATTTCCTACCAGTTCTCCTGTTTTCATCTTATGATGCAGTACTTATATCTACAACATCTATGTTTTTTTCCCAGAAAATAGGCAAACACTTACTAAATGTTTCTTACACAACAAAACATAGATGCTGACCCTGCCTATTCTAAAAGTTGCAACCGTGACAGAACCAAAGTTGTGTTCTGCACGAGAAGGATAGGACTTGAATGGTTTCAATGTGCTTTTGTGCTTTTATATTCTGGGCTAGCATCGCAGAGTAAAAAGTACAGCCTCAAGGCGTCTTGGCAGCTGACAACAGCTAAAGCCGGGTTGAATGACAGTAATATTGTGATGTGGATATCTATGGCTTTTTGTCAGAGTCAAAATTGAGTTATCGTGTGCTTTTACAGGTGACATAACCAGAAGAATGGTTTTATGATGCTGGGAGACAGTTTGCTGACGAGGATATTGGTTTACAGCACTTTTTCAGATTAGCTTTGGCTGTGATGCTTATAATCACATGATTTAAAAAAGTATTGTCCCTTGCATTCTTATGGCATCACAAAAGAGAGGGTCAAACATCTTGGAAAATCGGTAGGAAAACTGGTGACAACTGGGGGGGGAAACGGAAGGTAGAAAGAAGGTGGATGGATTATTATGCTATGAAACCCCAAGAGGAGCAGCCTCAAACTCCCTTGCCTTATTTGTAAAAAAAATTGCATGCTTAATGTAAAGGTAACCAGATGGTGAACCAGAATGCCTGTTTCCACACTTGGAGGTACAACAAGCCAGCTTGCGTCAACGTGAGCACGTGTCTGCGTTCGATCAATAGCTGTATGCGTAGTTAGATCAGTCATCAAGGAGAAAGACTGAAGTGACTGCCTCGATCCTCTCCAACACCTGCCCCAAGGCAAGTCATTTTTCCATGAATAATCGAAGAGCTCTGTAAGCTCTGATGTCATTGATTCAGAGGAGATGCATGGCCACACGTTCTAAGGATTTTTTTATTGACATCCAGCGCCTTTCATGAGCCTCAGAGGACATCTGTGGGATTTTAAACTAAATACATCTAAGAATCATTACATTCTACAGTGCACAGAAATACAACTGCCTCAAGGGCCTTCCTCTCTTGAAATTAAGGCAGCATTTATTACTTTTTATGAGACAATGAACAAGAGTCACATTCACAAAGTTACCAGAGAACAGTGACCTTGGGCATAAGTCCTTATTCTGTCAAGGCTTTGAGATGGCATATGATACAGAGCTATACTGACAAGTGTCAAATCTAAATACTAGCTTTTGTTGAGGGTATGCCAGATCCTTTCCATACTCTTTAATATCCAATGGTAACAATTTGTGGATAAATAAGAGTTGTTATAATCCACAAATAAGCAGGAAATTCAAGTATTTTCTCCATGAACATAACTATCTTGATCCTTTTACAGTATGGAATATATGTCATCATGTGCTAAGAATCAATGCTTGTTTTGATAGGGTTGTTACATGTAAGAAAGGCAAGTTGTACTTCCCATTGTACCACTTACTCAGCACTCATTAGACCACACATGGAATATTGGCAAGTTTGTACACCTCTGCCCCAACAGCATGAGCAAGATATTGATAAACTGAAGTGAGTTCAGCAGAAGGTCACCAAGACGGTTGGGGCTGAAGCAATTGCACAAAATGTGAAGGCTGAGGGACCAGGGCTTGTTGAGCCTGGAGAAGAGACAGTTTCAGCAGCCTCTCAGTGACTACAGAAAGGTCATCAAGATGACAAGACTGAGGAAGGCTCTTCACAGACCATAGTAAACAGAAGAAAAGTAGCAGTGGGCATAAATTAAAACAAAGGAGGTTAAGACCAGTTATAAGAAAAACTTATATATTAGGACAGTCAAGCTTTGGAACAGGTTTCTCAGAAGTGTTCTGACATCTGGATCCTACTGCTTCGCAAGACAAAAGTAGAAAAAAAACCTGAGTAACCTGCTCTGCCCTCATCCCGGGCCCTGTGTTGATCAAAAGGTTGGGATAGAGAGCTCCCGAGGTCCCTCGCCACCAGAAGTATTCCATAACACTATAGCAGAACGGGGTAATCTGTAAAACAGCCTATTCTAGATTCACATAAAAAGTCTAAATCGTGTTGCTTTGAGTAACTCCACATCACAGTTCCACAACCATATTGTGTAGGTAATTGTTTTCCATTTTGATTCAGAAGATTAGTAAAAGAAAAAACCTCTGCCAATTCACATAGGAGTCATTGTAAAGCTAAGTTGATGGCATCTAATAACAAAGCAAGGCAGCCGTATTTGCATTTGCTTCCATTTCTATTTGTGATAACTGCTTTAGTAAACTGGAAACACTACTGTCAAAATGGAGAAGGTCACCTCTCTGTAGAATGGGATTCAACATACAACAGTTTGTTCTTCACAGCAAAATTTACAATGTTGTGGTTTGGGTTTGGTTTTTAGGTTGGTTTTGGGTTGCTTTTTTTGTTTATTTGCTTGTTTTCTGAGAAACATTTTACGTGGAAGCAATAAAGACAAACTATATTTAGATCATAGCTGCCTATCTAGTGTTCAGGGTTATTGCAAGATGGGCCTAACGAGTTCAGTCGTGCCCGCTTTTTGCCAGTGAGCTGTTCAGATTTGTTTTCTTGCAATAGAAAGTCATACCTTACTTCAATCTCTATAGAAAATATTCTTGCAGACGATACTGAAGGGCCAGTGAGAGAAGAGTAAAAAATAGTTCATTCTGCAGTACTTGCACTAGTAGGATACTTCACAAGAATTAAGCAAACAAACAAAAAAGTAAATAAATAAATAAATAAAACTCAAACAAACCCAGCAGACCCTGACTTGACAGTAGATCGTTAGGGTTCAGCATGTCTGAAACACAAGACCTTTTTCCAAGTACTTTCCGCAGCTTCCAGAAAACATTTAAAATATGAAATCAGTTGTACTGAAACCAAAACCTTGCTGTCCTCTCACTCTACAAAGACGTGGCACGTTATGTGAAGACTTTAGTAATGTCAATGCATTTCTTTTAGGGGTTCTTATTAACTACTAAGTAGCAGGGAGTCTTTTAATTTGGGATTCTTTAGAGGTCAACAGAGGCAACACCACATCTTATACAGACTACATTAAAAAGGTCAAACTTGTGGTAGTGTTTGTAGTAAGAAACATTACATCTGAGAAAGAAGCATCGTAACTGAAAGAAATGAAAACTTCCAAGACCCTAGGTTCTTACAGAAGGCAGACGACTATTACTAGTAGACTAATGCTTCAAGTTATGCTGAAACAGGTAGTAACCACGGAAAGATTCAAATGAAGACTGCTACTTGCTTGAAATCCTTTGGACTCTGGATGTGATACATTTACTATCTTCTACACATATAAGATTGTTTATAGTAGAGGAATGTAGAAAAATTTTACTGCACCCTCTGAGCAAAAGAAGAGAGACTGTCACTGTATCACTCCTGAACTGAACTTGGATTACTGATGATGGCTTTTACTACCTCCTCAGTTTCTTGAGTGTATCCTCACATTTTTCTCAGCAGTTATACGGTTACATCCTAGTGCATGGCAGAGTGACTTCTCACTGCTTTATGCTAAGAATAACAAAGCTCGACTGTCAAGTTCTCATTCTTTATTAATTTAGGAGCTTGCTTAGGATACAGTAACATTGTGACAATTAGTTTTAATCTATATAGTTTAAATTGACAGTCTATGAAGTGACAGATTGATTAGTATGTTGTTGATCTTAAAGCCATAAATGGTGCATGTCATGTTTGTATCTGAGTTTTCCACTGATTAGTAATGGAACATGTGTCACAATGTCGTTCTGTACTGTGGTCTCAGTTAGTAAACGACTGCATTAGTAGGAAAAAAACATTTCCCCCTCACATCTTCACTTTCCTTCTTGAAATCCAGTTTGAGATTTTTCTATTTGAAATACAATTATTACTTCTGTATTCAGCTGTTTTGATTTTGAATAGAAGAGAATTTGGGGATTTTGAATAGCTTTTCCAATTTTCTCTTCAACAAAGATCAATAAAATAATTTATTTAAATACCTGGCAGAACTTAAAAGCAAAGACCTAACCAGACAGACAAACAAAACGCTTACCTAATTAAATTCAGGCTAGTATCTCTGTAGACTACAAAATTTTGCTCATACTCAATTAGTAAAAATCAAAAACACAGCAATAGGAAATCTTATGAGTCATACAGTAAAACACCTGAGACATTCAGAACAAAACATTTCCTAGAAATGTAATTTTGCCCCTCGAAAGAAAACCAGTATTAAGTTTGAAATTTCACCTTGCAAATTTCATAAGGATTTTTTTTCACCTTGAGCACATTTCATGTTATTTTAAGACAAATGTGCTTCTTTAACTCACTTGAAAAAATACTTTCTTAGAAATGGGCTCTTAGAAAGTCAAAATGCATCTCTTAGCTTTCTGCTCTACATATAATAGTATGCAAATCACCAGTTGTACATGCAGAACTACAGACTGCCTTTTTCTGGCTCTGCTAATCCTTCGTGATAGTTGGGAGTGTTATTCTTCATAAGGGGCAGCTTTTCTATAAGTGTACTGGTTCTATGCAATTTCTCCTCACAAAAATTCCGTGAGTTTATACATGTGCTATATCAAGAAAGCCTGCAGACTTCATAAGTAGCCAAGGAAGGAGCTGAGGAAAACCACCCCCAGCATTCCTCATTCCCAGCTCTCACAGAAGCTGGCAGATCTTTCAAACAGTCACCACCGCAGCAGAGGGGCTGTGTTACCCCTGCACCACATACCCGAGGACTTGAAAAGATGGGTGCTGCAAGCTGGCAGCGTGTCCACGGTACCATTTTCCACATTAGTGTTGGACTGGGTAAGAATCACAGACTGGATGAGGTTGGAAGGGACCTCTGTAGGTCCTCTGGTCCATAGTAAACCTTAAGAGAAAAGGTGAAAGTCAAGATTTTCTAAATGGATGGTGTATTTAACTGTTCAACACTACCCCTTAAATCAGTCTGCTCTGGAAAGTGATAGGTTTCCGTTTCTCAGGTCTCTCAAGTGAGGCAACCAGTACAAGCAGTAATACTGCAAAATCCTGACCCTAACCCTTTGCCACCTTTCTTCATCATTCAGATCAGTTGGAACTTAGCTCATCTGCCTCAGTCCCTGACAGCAAATAATTTTGGGGGGCTGAAAGGACTTACTAGCTTGAGCAACTCATTTAATATTTTTGTATGCAGCAGCAGAACAAGTATGATAGAAGTCTAAATTTTACACTCAATAATTTCATCATTATTAAGTTTATCTATCTCTTCCATGTTACAGTGTTGTATTTTGGTTCTTGATTTTACTAGTAGTTAATGAAATAACTAATGAGACAAATGGCTCTTCCTGAGCACAACAGTTTGAAAAATCAGGAGAAATACCCCAAATTTTACTAAAGATCATAAAAATCACTATGAAATATTTTTATACTTCTATTCATCTCTCTACTTTTTTTTTTTTACTCTTTTATATCTTCTTCTTGACCTGTGACACAGGACTTGCTTTTCAAATCATGTGTTTGAGCTTCCTTTTGCTGCACTAGTGTAATCACTTTCAAGTTCCTGTTCATGGGAGATCCTTCCCAGGTGGCTGTGAAGAGGATATTTGCTATTTCTTCTTTCACTCTAAGATTCTGGTTTCATTTCGAGCGTGAGAATGTTCTTCCTGTTTAGCAAGATCTTAATCAGACGCTGTTATACCAGGGTTACTTCTCACATTCTTTTTCCTTGGTTCTTGTAAAAATTCTGTGATTTTTTTCCAGTTTTGGCATACAGCTTTGTAGGTGGGTTGCAATCTGTAGTACAGCTTCCAGTTATTTGAGGAAGCAATTACATTTAAATGTGTCAACACTTTCCCTTAAGTGGATCAACTCTGCTGCCTCCTTTAGTAGGAAGCATCTAAAGTAACTGATTGTCATAAACTGATTTGTGCTTGCTGGGATTCAAAGTTTTCTTTTAAAAGAAAGTTGAACTTTCCATCAGTTTTTAAATATAGCTGGTTCTGTTTTTGTCGTGTTCCTTTCCATTTAACTTTGACTGCTGTTAACGCTGGTGCTGTGCTACGCAGATGTTTCCTGGAATATCTCTTACAAAGAATGGACTAAGGGGAGTTCTCTTGAAGCACTGTTTTGAAAACAGAGCAATAAAAATATTTCACTTCTTGTTTTCTTTATCTGGCCTCATATGCAACATAAGTACACAGGCTGAGTACACAAACTGTGAAGACCCTGTAGACTACAGTGTTTGGGTAGAGAGCTTACAGCTTTTTTTTACATAGAATTTTATTTAGTTACCAACAACCTCTAGATACGTGGATCTTACTATGAAGTTTTCCCCAAACGCAAGCACCGCAGAGCCAACAGCATCAATGAGAGCTTGTAATTAACTTGACTTTTGAAAAAAATGTAATCTCAGACAGCAAGTATCTTGAAAAATATGAGAAAATATTCTTAACTTCCTGTGCTTAGCTTGCTTTGTTGGATGGTCTCATTCAGCATATGCGGATTTTTCCTATTTGTGTCAGCGATCTTGGCATTGAAGACCTCTGGTCCAAAGCTATCCTTGAATTTTGTCTAATAATTTCTTTTTTCTGGTTTGCTTCACACCCAGTGAAGTTCTACTTCAGCTCTTGCTAATTACCTACTCCTTACAATACTACTGGCTTCAGAGTCTGCAACTGGTACCTCTCTTAAATTATTCTACAACAAAGTTAATTTTTATTACTCTTTGCCCGGCTTTTAGGAACAGAGAGATATTTTTCTAATAGGCTTTTCATACATGCACTGTACTACCAGGCTCAGGGCAAACTGAAAAAGGAATCATTTACTGTATTTCTTTGGAGAGGAGACTAAACATTACATAAGTGCATGAATATATTCCATGTATATTCTCACAAAAAAAAATTACCGAGGTATTAACCAGAAAATCCAGACATTTTAAAATGCATTAAACAACTCCTTTCTCTAAGGTGTTTTGGTGGTAGATGAACATGGGAGGCAACTGTAGCTAAAATACTTTCTAAAGCCTATTTAAAATATGGTTTGAGACTGAAAGAAAATTCTCCATTTCTTATAGGTGGTTTATGACAGAAGTAATTCTATACTTTGCTAATTCAAGTGTCGTATTAATTATTTGCACTTGTAGTCTTCAAATTACTATAACACCTATTTAGACTCTCAATACACACCTTTCACATCATTTGAAGTCCAACATGTTTACACGAACCTTCTCAAATGACCCCCAATTTCCTGCTAGATGCCAGTCTACTATCATACTTAATTTCCTACCATGATCAAAGATAGTCCCCAAAAGCTCAGACCCAGTGGGGGTTTTTCAGAGAACACAGACCTCTTTTACCAAACTGTTAGCAAGCCTAGCGATACAGGGGTCAGCGTGACACTTAGCTGGTTTGTTTCCAAACTGGAGTTGAGATGTATCTCTGCCATAACTGACAACCATATTAGTTCTACTTGGCCCTACCGTAGCCATTAGATAAAGATCTCAAACACACCCTGGCCTGTCACCCAGTCACAGAATAACAGGCAAGAAGGGACCTCTGGAGCTCATTCATCTACTCTGACCACCCCCTCAAAGCAAGCCCACTTAGAGCAGTTACACAAGTCAATCTGGGATCTCGCCCTGAGGAAGGAGATGCCACAGCCTCTCTTGGCAATCTCCTCCCACGTGCTTGATCACCATCACAGGTAAAAAGTTCTTCCTGTATCTCATCAGATTTTCCCCATGTACCAACATGTGCCTGTTGCCTCCCGTCCTGTCACTGGGCACCTCTGAAATAGCCTGGCTCTGTATTCTCCCAGTAGGTACCTGAAGGTAGCCATAAGATGCCCCCGAGCCTTTTCTTCATAAGGATGAACAGATCCTATTCTAGCAGCCTCCCATCATCCATCATATGCTCCTGCTGATTCTCTTGGTGGCCCTGGCCAGACTTGTAGTAGCCCTAGAAAATCCTGTTCTTTGGAGATTGGCAGCTGGGAGGGGGGGAGGAATAATGCTGTTATGGTGGCTATTTATCCAAATGAGACCAAACGTATTAAATTAGGAATAGTAACAGAAAAATCTTGTATCTATTCACATTTAGAAGCTTGAACTCAGAGATCCACCTAAAAGTACATTACAGAATGATAAAGTTTCAAGGGAACTTAGTTTTCTCATCAGAAGATAGATCTAAATGATTAAAAGCAGATCTATAGTATATACAAGTATAAACATGCCTCAGCTTTATACCACATAGCTGCTTCTAATCGTTTCAGACCTGAAGTTTTGGATTATCAAATCACTTACGCTGCCCTAGTACAGCACATTGACATTTTAGCCAGAACAGTAACAAGCTGTGTGCAAAATAATCTGCTTATGCTCTACCTGAAACATATCCTGTGCTGACTCAAGCTGACTTTCTGAGCAAGACAGTCTCTTCAGCAAATGTCCAGTTGGACTATTTTAATTTTAGCTTGATATACTTTACATCAGCCAGAGTATGTACTGGGTTAGTAAGAAGCAAAGTAATTCACAAACAGAAGCGCCGTTAAAAAAAAAAAAATAAAAATCAAGGACTATGCTTTTGATGATATCTTGAAGAAAAGGCTGACTTCTGAAAACGCATTTGAGGACGGGAAACCAACAGAAGCTTTGTGACACAGTGAAAAAATATGGATTAAGTGTATCAGAGCTGTTGCTAAGAGGAACTGACAGAGCTGCTGAGATAGCTCAATGACCTGATTAAGCCAGTAGCAAGAAACCATATTCTTTGTCCACCTCCACAAGATGTTATTACAAATTATTTTATTAACTTGGTATATAGAGAATCCCTCCTTAAAATAGATTTCAGATTGCCATGTAAGCAGTCCTGAGGAATAAACACAGATAGCACCACGTCTCATTACTTTTATCAAACTGATAAGAATAACATCCATAGGTGTGTAGGCTGAAATGGAACAGTTAAGAAACATTAAGTTAAATATTATATGGTTGTACCACAAAAAAAAACAAATACCCGAAACATTTTTGTCTCCGGAAAATTTCAGATTGTTACGAAAGGTCATCATAAAAGTGTGAGAACATCTTGCAGTGACTCCTGGATATACAATAAACTCTGACTCAGTGGCAGCATCTGAGCTCAGAGCCTGGTGCCTGAGCACACGATGGCCTTTGCTGGGTATTCGGTCGTGACTTTTAAGTGAAGCAGCCACAGCGCGGGCGAGTTCTGACAACTGCTGCAAGAACATGGACCTGCAGCCGGGGACTGGGGTCAGCCCTGGGAGCAATTATATGCCAAAGCACTGCAGTAAGGCTTGCTGGGGCTTCTCTTTCACCTCCCATAAAGAGTTTATTTCTCAGAAAAGAAAGGATTCTTATCCGAAACAGATTTTTTTCTTGTTCGGCCATAGACCTACTAGCAAAAGAACGTGTTCGTGTATATGCTATTACATTTTAATACAGCTATTATTGCAGCACGAGAGAAAGGAAGTTAACATGGGAAGGGCTGAAGAGGAGATGTCTTGGAGAGAGGCACCTTCCTTTAGCTCTGAATCCTGTTTTACAGACTCTGTGTTCCAGCTTTGTTGATTTCTGCACACTGCTTACAGTGGTGTAGATCATCACGAGCAAACTGTGGAGAATATCACAGAGAGAAAAAAAATAATCCAGCCCATTTATTTTCAATTTGCACGTGAAAACATTTTGTGTGATTATTTCAAAACACGCAGGAAAGAGTTCTCACAGCCCTGCCTACTAAGGAATGGAGGAGAAGGAATGCACCTCATCAGTTCTATTTGCTGGCAACACGTTACACTGTCCACTATCCAAAGAAAGGTGTTTTCTGAAAAAACCACACTCGCCTCCCCATCTGTGAGAAATTAAGAGCAGGATGGCAAAGGGTGTTTACACAGGCACTTAGCCAGGAAACGGTGTGTTTTCCACAGATACCATCATTCAGGGAGCACATCCCTGATTTTCATGAGCTCCCTCCCCCCGTTCTCATACCCCCCCCTCCCCTTATATCGAGAAATCTATCTGTAGGGGAGAAAATACCCACAGCTCTGCACTGTGTATTCAAACGCTGCCTCTTTCCTTTAGGTAAGTGCTACCACACTGAGGCCATTTGTAGGAATTTTACACGGCAAGATAAACAAATGCAAGCCCCTTAAGGAAACACACGAACTGCAGAATAGTTTCACGGGGAATCGTTACCAAAAATCAGCGTAAGACGACCAGAAAAGAACTGTCTCTAAATCTTGGGTGAAATGCAGCCTTGTTTATCAGCAAGCTTGATGGAAAACCTCGTCAGATAGAAAGTCTTGTCACTTTATTTGTATGTGCTTCCCTGCATCTTAAGTTGCAGCTTAGGATCCCTCAGGATCATGTGAGGCTCGGTTATATATTAGAGAGCTGTGCTATAGTGCTGCGAGCGTGTAAGCCTAGCAGCTGGGTAGTGTTATGGTTGCTGCTTTCCTGTGCTAAGCTGATTTACTTGTTTAAGGTCTGACCTCATCATCCTGTCAGTATGGATTCCCACCTATACAGTTAGCAGCAGCTTAGCATCGGCTTCAAGAGCTTGCAGTATATTAATCAGAAGAGAGAGGGAGAGAGCTACCGGTATTTGTTCTTTTGTTGTCTTTTCTTAAGAAGAGGAGTTGAAACACAAGAGATAACAAAGAATCCATTTCCTTTCTAAAAGAATAGGCTTTTGTCTTTTTTCCTTTTTTTTTTTTTTTTTCCCCCCCCTGAAAAAAATGTCAGTGTCTGGAAAGAAAGAGTTTGATGTGAAGCAGATCCTGAGGCTCCGCTGGAGGTGGTTCAGTCACCCCTCGCAAGGCTCCACAGGCACGGGGGGCTGCCATCAGCAGGAAGGATATGAGCACAGAGGGACACCGGTTCAGAACAGGTTGAAGAACCATGCTCGGGACAGAAATGGGCTGAAGAAAAACAGCAGTCCTGTCCACCACAATATACTGGCACCCGTGCCAGGTCCTACCCCGGTGCACCACCGATCTATTCAAACCTGGCATCAGCAAAACCTCATAGAACAGCTCCGATCAAATGAGGATATTCCCAAAACAAGCACAGAGGAAAACTGTGTCAAAGAAGATTCAAATAAATCCACACAGGAGTTGCAGATGATCACAGAAGAAAATTCAGATGAATCTGCAGAGAGGTAGGAGTTTTAAAGTCTGCACTTAGCAAGCTGTACTTCTGTCCAAGTTATTCCCTAAGCCTGTCTCCTGTCTTTGTTTGTAACCGGAGTTCCTTACTGCATTAGTCTGACTTTATGTATGTGCACACCCACACTCAGATGAATAGCAACACCTTCACGGTACAAAAATGAACAGGAACATTGTCATGAAATGTTGATCTTTGCCTAGGATACCTCATTTCATAACCATTCCGTAAAAATATAACCTGCCAGTTGGTTAAATTGTCTCTCATGGTTTACAGCATGTCAGGGGTTTTTTTGGCCTTGATTTATTATGTTTAAGTGCAATGAAAAAATGAGCCTTCTGAAATACTGTCCTCGTTCTGACTTTATCAATGGGGGCAACTTTGACAAATGGGAGCTGCAGGAGGTGCGGAGTCTGTGTGGTTGCCATCGATCTGTCAAATTTCTCACAGCTTTTTTTTTTTTTCCCCCTGTCTTCTTGACAAGCATAATTAACCTTGAACTAAGTGGAAAGGAAGCATCATTGCTTGCTTTTTTTAAAAGGTTTATTTGAAAGCACAGTACTTTCACAGCTTGTTTAGTGTACTAAGACAAATACTTTCTACAAGGTCAGGTGAATAAATATTACAGCTACGAGACCTTAAAGGTGGAAGCACAAAGGAGCTATTTTTAAGATGTTTATACAGAGGTGAAAATGTGAATGCCAGTTATTTGATTAAGCATGCCTTTTATTTTATGATTTTTTTTTTTTAATTGATGTCAGTATTATTAGCTTCTACAGCAGCAATTTTACCCCACCTTTACCCCACCTTGGACTCAAATTATGCATTTATAATGTGATTATCTGCACCATTTGATGAGATTGCCCTCGGTCTTTGGGAATAATTTAGGTTTCTCACATTGTACTTAAACACAAATCTATCTCACTTGAAGTTATAGTTTCTGTCAGTGAAAACAGAGCTGACAGTTTGGGTATTTTTAGCAGTTATTATTTTTCAAGTTGTACATCTGGTGTAGGGAACATCTGCAGACTGAACAGAAAAAAAAAAAGACATTCCAAAATGTCATTTTGAAAACAGTACCAGTACTCAAAATGTACTCCATAAAATCATGACAGAATTCAATTGGCAAGGTAGAATGTGGCAGTTCTGCATGTTTACTAATTCAAGAGTTTGTAATGTGTAAGAAGCACACTCAGTATGTTTTGGAAGGATAGTACACATTTCCTAAAAAAAAGAATTAATTTTAGGCACACCTTAAAAAGGAAATCAATTTAATTTGAAGAAAAGTAAGGAATGCTGAATAATCAAAATAAAAGTCTGTATCAGGTGAAGAAGATGGTTAAGAAACCCATTATCAATTCAGTTTGGAAGGCAACAAGCCACTGACATGTAAAGTAAGATGCAACATTTTCTCCAGCTATATATAAACTTTCTGCTAAGACCTTATGAAGTTTTGTGCCTTCAAATTTAAGTTCTTCTCTTGAGCTGTTTAATCATACAGCTTTCAGAGAAGTTTTGGGAATATATCCATATCTTACGGCTGCTTGTGCATGTTGTAGGTTAAAAAACTATCTTAACATAAACCTTGAAAGGGTGAATTTGTAAGAAATTGTTTAGAAGTGATTCCTGAATTTCTCTATAATTAACATTTCATTTTAAGCAAATAAAATAGATCATTACAGACGTGTTAATATAGCTCCAATTCCTTAAGTAGGTACCTACAGAAATCATTAGGTAAACCACTATTATCTTCCCCTATAGCATCCAGCATGGGCCACACACAAGTTAATGTGCTCATTGACAGGATAGAAATGAAATATTGAGAAGAAGGAATAAAAAAAAGCAGCCCCATATATATATATAGTTCTGGACATATTTTCATCTCTTCAGAACAATGCCTCATTTTATACTTTTGAAATAATCCTTTTAAAATCACTGGACCTCCTTTTTCTTTAGAAGTTCCAAACAGTCACCATCACTTGGACTCAATGGGATCTGCAAGTAATTAACACATCTGAAAAACCAGGCTTTTCCAGGATCCCCCGAGTCCATCTTCTTGCAGAATTAAAACCAGTGCATAATGAACTATACAATTATGGCAGCCATATGCTCTTTCACATTCATACCTGAGGACAATCTGATATGAGTTTGCCTTGTATTCTATAAAAGGAATCACATCTTCAGAGTGGTTGTGTCTAACCCAGTGATTTTTACCTCTACTCACAGAAGTCCCATTTTTAGCTGAACTCTCGAGCTACATGTCACTTGGACACAGAAACTGTAGAAAAGGATAGAAAATCAGGCCAACACCTCAATCTTGAGCAGACTATAAAAGCAATTGCTACTGGCAGCTTAATGCTTGCTACAAAATAGCTTTGGAAATGTGAAACCAATATTCTCAGTTTCTGCAGAAAAACTTGCCACGTCTTTCTGTAGGAACCTCAGGACTTCACGCTTGCAGTGATACAGACACAGCCCCCTGGGTTTGATGAAATAAGGCTGGTTACTGAGGAGGAAACATAAATAAGAACAGTTCCATTTTGAATATACTATCATCAGTACACTTGTTTCTGCTTTCTTCAGTCTTTCTTTTGGTGATCCTGTAACCAAATTACACAGCGCGAGACCTAAAGAAACCCTTCCGACCTATAGGCTTGTTCCTGAATGACACCCCATGACACATGACAGACAAAGTAAATGAGGGCTTAAAGTCATCAAAACTCATCAGATTTGTAGTACCAGTAGTCAGTTAAGATGTGACCAACCAGTAAACTCTAGGTGCACAACAGATAAATTGACATGAGGTTAAGAAAAGCCTCCCAGTGTGGCTGGGGACCTTCTTACCCACTGTTGCTAAGAGAACATACTCCACAGGTATCCAACAATCTTCTAGAAGCATCTAGAATGACAGACCTTGACCCACTATCAGATGCTTATGGATGCTGCATCTGTAGTCCTGAAAAGAGCCAAGCAGTGGATGATAGGCGTTGGTGATTTAGCCCGGTTCTCACCAAACTGCTCCTCAAATGAGAGTCGGGGCCTTTTCACAGGTGAAAAACAAAGAAACCAGCTAAAACCTGAAGAGATACCAATTACATTGTTTCTCTGTACACTGTACTTCCCACTATAAAATAGTATTCCTGGGTTAGCCAAGAAGCTAAACCCACAGAGTATGGCCATGCAAATGAGGAGCAAAGATTTCAGGTTTGTCTTAAAGTAAGTAGCAGTTTAAGTGAGCTCTGAAAGAATGCATGGTACATAAACTGTGAATTACTTCTGGTTCAGAAGGCAAGGTTGGGGATTTTTGTGCACTTTTATCTCCTTGATAATCATCTCTGATCTCCTCTAACTGGAATCTTTTGAGGTTGAGGCTCCTCCATCACGGAGACCTTGAAGCAGTTCCATTTCTTTCTAAGAAAGTGACCTGGCAGTAATCCAGAGACATCAGCAAAATCTTGGAGGAGTCGATTGCTAGATTTGACAGTCGACAAAAACTGCTTGTCTGCAACGCATGAACACCCAGTAGTGCACACAAGAACAAAAATGCACTGATACCTCCTGAGAAGAATCATCCACGATACTGAATCCCCTTGATTACCTCCTGTGACAAAGTCTGGACTCACAGGCACGACTGTATCTGCCTTTCACTATGAGCATGTGCCCAGTATTTATTAACATGCTGCAAGGCCCCACTGATTTATGCATGCTCACTAGGAGAGGTATTATGATTCTAGAAGTATACTACTGGGGATCATGTGTGCTGCAGAAGTCTCTGTGTGTCTCTCCTAGCTGCCCAGAGGCTACTAGATTTCACTAAGGAATGGAGCACCCATCCAGCATTTCTCTCTTTGTTTCTATTATGTAGCTGCAAATTTGCTGACAAACTCCTATCTGGTTGACAACCCTAGTTTTGCTAAAGACACATGCTTTCTAATTTCCCATATGAGGGAAAAAATATACTTCTAATTCATTTTAATAGAATCTTTTGATGTTGTAATGGAAGCAGTTAGTACTGATGCACATGGAAACAGGTATTTGGGAGGAGTATCCTCTTAACCAAGGCAACGCATCCTCTGTACTCACTGTGATCTCCAATTATTTTGACAGTGCATCTTAAGACATGAGAACTCATTTAATTGTCTCTTTTTGTTTTGTTTTTTTCCTGCCAGCCACTTACAAGTAACTAACATTTCCCTTACTGTCTCTGACATATACACACATACGCAAGTATTTTGGATATTATCCCTATGTGAGGGCTTTTCCTGGAGTTCTAGTTCTGTTTCCAGTAGCAGCTAAGGGCCTTGACTCACATTCCTGTGTGAAATAAACGTACTGTAAGGAAAAAAAAACAAAACCACCCCCCAACCTTTTAATGATTGCAGAATCCCAGAAGATATTGAACAGGTGGAAATGAATAAATCAGTGTGCAGTGCCTGACCCCAATTTCCTGCGTATTCTCCTGGTTAGCTAACGTGGCACAGATCAAGGACACATGTCATGTTTCCTTCTGCTGAGCACTTTTTTGGGGAGAGCCTTTACGCTACACATCGATCGTAGCTGAAGTTTCTAACAGGTACTCACTGAAATGATGTCTGCTTAGTTTCTCAAGACAAAAGATGATTTCCAGAAAAGAACACAAGTGATACTACCCCTGGTGCAAAGGAGACACACGAGCTATTGTAAGAAACCACTGGGCAAACCAGACAGAGAGCTTTTTGCACTAAGGGTACAGTTCTGGGTACCTAAATAAGCAGAGGCCTGCCACTCATTCCCAAGAATGACCAATAATGAATGGCAACGCATCTAGCAAATGGCAGGACTGTGATGCACCCTTTATAGAGAAGATGATGAAGAGCTGCATTCAGAGTCGTACATCACTCATGAGTAACAACTGAGTTTTGTGAACCATCTTTGATGCTTAAGGTAAACGCTTAGAAATTATTATCCCTACTCACGTGTAGCACCAGCCTTCATTTTTAAATGAAACCAGAACTGCTCCAGTTTTATTTTCACTGAGCTTCCAACATTTTGAAGAAAGCTTTCAAAAAAAAAGCAAAAAAACCCTAAACAACCAAATCTTACCTTTACCAGATAAAAGGTTTGCAAGCATGATAAAGAAATACTGGACATCTAGTCAGAGAGAATGTCAGTCCTTCTATGACAAAGTTGGATCAACTCTATTTAGGTGCTTCCGTGGATATCTGTAGTACAATTTAAGCTCATTATTTCCTTGATCTTTCCCCTGTGGATATAGTAGTATATCACTCCCCTTACTCTTTTTATTCCCACACTATTCTTTACAGCATTTGTTATACAATTGAATATTGTTGTAAGACTGCAGCTCTTGCGATCTTTTTTACTTAAGTCTTACACTAGACAACTATGATAATTTTCACTGCTCTCCTGACTTTCTTCAGCATGTCTGTCTGCACCTGCAGTACTGTGGTCGAATCTGGGTATGTTCTGGTTAAAGCCTGACACTTCCAGTGTAGAAGGCAGGACTACTGACATGCCATTCTGACTAAAAATCTGTTTGAAGATCCTGCTCAATGTTATTTTTATGTCAACAACATGGTGCTATTGCTCATGCCTGGCTTGTGATTCATGTGAAACTCTGGACCCTGCACCAAAGACCTCTTCCCTAACCATCTGTACATTTATTGCAGTTATTTGTTCCATAATACAGTACTTTGCACAAATAAATTCCATTTTATGTTTATGAGATAATGTCTCCCATTTGACGAGTTAATATTCAGTTCTGATCCTATTCAATGTCTCCAATTTACTGATTTAATCATCACTGCTGATCCTATGCTCCAATATACTCACAGCTCTTCTCAGCTTGGCATGATCTTAAATTGTTAAGTTCCTATCAACGCTTTCTCTTCTTCCTCCTCCCTCCAAGGAATGTAAAAAACATATGAAAAGCCATCGTAGAACTTCTGTGGAAAGTTCCTTAGGAACCCAGTTTGATTTAAGTTCATCTTTAGCAGTGAAACATTGATAATTACTTGAAAAGTACGATTTCTAGTTCCACACCTATTCCATAACGGATTACTCCAAACAGTACCTCAGCTTGAGCTCCGTCCTATCTGACAGGAGACTGTATCAGGTAACAGTCTCGTGCCCAAGATACAAATGCCAACTACTTACTTTCTGTTCTCCATAATGCCTACTACAACCTGTTAAAGAAGGACTGTGGTTTATTTTGACATGTTATTCTTAAATTCTTGCCTTTCAGTGCTTAGAAATAATAATTGTATTCATTTACACTGCAGAATTTTGCAAGAAGTAAGAGCTAGGAAAAGGAATTACGTTTCTGTCTTGTGAAGGATTTTGTAGGTTTGTTAATACAAATAATAATTTAATGTATCATTCAGCAGTGTATTTGAAAAAGATGGTTTTATGCCAGTGTGCTATGGACAACCAAAACACTTCATTGGCGCCTCAGGGACAAGCAAAAACTAATTGTCTTCTAACGATGACCTTTAACTAAAGGTCAAAATATGAATTTGAAACTGGAGACATTTGAAATGGGCTATTTAAGCTACTGTAGCTGATCTCCTCTCAGAAGCGCTGCTCGAACAGCCCATGTGGCCTTTCCGAGCCCTAGCGCGGTGCGAGGGCAGTTTGCAGCGGGGGAGCGAGGGTGACGTTCCAGGCAGCGATGGTTGGTGAACATCCCCTTGGCATCACTGAGATGCTCCATCTGCTGCTGCCAGAGATTCCTTGAGGTTTACTTATGAACTGAAGAAAGCCCATGTAGCACAGGAGATAATTAGTGACATTAAGCTGTATTTTAATAGCATTTTACAGAAATTCACTCACAACTGGTTGAAAAATGATCTGTGAGAGCAACCAAGGAAATTTTCCTTTGATATCTAATGTTTGCTAAGTGTAGAAAATTTGTGCAGTAAGTGGCATCTGATGCAGGATTAAAATCTAAAAGGGGGATTACTTTTCCCCAGAAGTCAGTAATTCACAAGGAGGAACAGGACTTTACAGGCACTGTGGAATGCAATGCACAGCGACCAATGAAGCCATCCTGACTGAACAAATGCTGCTGCTGCATACAAGAGCCCTTGGTACAGAAATTAAACCCCCTACGTCTCAAGGGCACCCTCGGTGGATTTTATTTCTCCTTTCCTCCTTCTATTATGACATCGTACCAGGAATTTGAAAAGGCAAGAAGTGAAATTGAAGTGGGTTGAAAGAATTATTAAAAAATAAAGGAATAACTTGGTTTGTAGTTTGAAATGAATTTTATATTTAGCCTGTGGAAGGAGTGGGTATTTATTCAAAAGATTATTTTTTTTTTTCATAGCTACATAAATAGAATCGTAGAGTAATTTAAGCTGAAAAGGACCTCTGGATGTCATCAAGTCTAACCTTGTCTCCCCACCAAGACAGCTATAATGAGAAATAATATGACTTAATAAAAACACACGATATTTCACAGGCTTACATTTACCATGCAGAGCTTTCAAAGATGAATTATTACAGGCAAGACAAAAAAACCCCCAACCATTTAAAAGTAATTTAAGAAACTAGGACAATTCTATTAATTTCAAAACAATTTCTTTACGATTCAATTATCTTCTCATTCCCACTCCATACAGCTTGCTCTCAGAAAAGACAGCTGTTAAATTACTTTTTAAAGAGTTATTACTGTTCTTAAAAATCACTTTTTAATGTCTCCAGGAAAAAGTTAAGGAGATGATTAAACACACGCAGAGCTGTTTTTACAGGCATACTGAGCTTATGCAGTTGTAAGATCAACAGGAAATCGCATCTTTGGTGTTTTCAGAACAGGGGGAGAGGGTTTGCTTCGTTGGAAACATAGCTAGACAGCAGTCGGAAAGAACTGAAAACTTTATTTTCACTGTTGTTCTGGGGTTGAATTGTTTACCTTGAATCATTTAAAATATACTGTAATGAGGAACATTACTGAAATCTCTCACATTTGAAGAAATAAAAGGATTTGTTAGCGTCAGCTAAGTTAGCCCAATATATATTCATGTGGTTTAGTTTCTTTCTTTCTGCTAGAAAAAAATAATGATACTATATTTAGAGAATGACTGTCGGGTGATAAGATAAAGACCATGGCTTCTAGCATACGTGTAAGTAAGCTAGATGAATACAAAAGTGAAGCTGATGTACTGGCAAGATTCACATAAACATCTTAAAGTAAGTATAGGAAATAAACTTAAAAAATAATCCCTCATTCAAAGCTATAAAAACATTTCCTCCTCTCTGAAACCAGACTCAACCTCAGTGACTCCATCATCAGACAGACTGGCACGAGAACTTTCCACACAGCTCTGACAGCAAATCTTCTCCCAGTTCACCCCCTTCCCTCAATTTCCAAGCAAAGGCTTAATAGGCAAAACTCAAGTCACAGCCAATTAATTTCATTCTAGTACCCATTCCCATTCTATAAAATAAATCAGGATATTTCACTAGAAGTCTGTCTGCTGCTCACAGGTAACAAGAAGCCCAACTGAAAGTATTTAAAGGTACACCCTACCCCGTAGCCATTGCTTCATTTGAGGCTGAGATAGCTCATGTAGTATCCAAATGAGCACTATTTAAATGTTTCGCAGGGAAAGAGGCACTGTATTCTCATGCTGTGCTCTACAGCTTCACGAGCCTGCTTTATTGAGAAATGAAGCAGCACATGGAGAGTATGTGACAAAAAGTTTGCTTCCTTGTCTTCTCAACTAAAACCGCTTTAGGCTAAACAAGCATTTTATAGGAAAGGAAAGCAATGTCTGACACGTGGTTCTTTCTTCACTTTTGCTACTCATATACTGAAAATCTTTGGCCAAGAATCTAAATATCTTACCTGTATATTAACATTTGATATAATCCGCTTCAAGCTCTCTAGCCAGCTGGTAGCTTTTTAAATGAGTTGCATTAGGATCTGAAAATCCATTTCCATGGGTTATGCCTCACAGCTGGTGCTTGCTTCTTAAATAAACTCTTCTATGAATCCCTCAGCCTCTTGGCATCACAGTATTCTCATGTCAGAGACAGCATTTGAGATGTATATATTCCCAGGGTCACGGTAAGAACTGCTCAGTGTTTTCACATAGTGGAATTTGCCATCAAGCTGCTGCTAAAATGCACGGTGGAATGCACGTGCGTTAGGATCGATGCACTACACTATACAGCTGTGCTCTTTATCTCCTTACGGTAACATCACAAAAATCAAAGCCTGGTACTTTAACTAGAAGTTTCCTCTTACAGTAAAGAGTAGAGACCACCAATATACTTCAAATGAACTGCTATCAACAGCAAGCAAGGGGAATTCATTCGATAAAGTGGACAGCCACTGTCACCCTTTGCTATGCTTCGGTTTACCTGATGAATTAGAAGTCAAGAGGAAGGGAGCCATGCCTGCAAGGAACGAGTATTTTCAAAGCTTGTTCATTTTAACGGAAGTTGAGAAAATGAAGAACCTTTTTGAACTGGGCAAATACACCTTGATTTAAATGGAAATTGTGAGCACACCACTAAGAAATCCTAGGATGAGTTGGAGAAAGGCTATTTTAAGCTATTACATATGGTTTGCGTTGCTAGGGAAACCTCTTTTGCAGCGTTCATTTAGCACAGATGCTCAGGAGAGCTGTCTCCATGTCGTACCATTTCAGAATGCTTCAGAATGAGAAGAAATAGAGATGCACATACACACATGTGCAGACACAAATATCTCTGTAATTTTATCTTAGTCATACTCAGCATCTTTGGTGGAAGTTAGTTGTCTCCATTTCTGCCATGGCCACGGTGATAAAACAAAAGCTTTGTTGTTAAAAGCCTCTGTTTGAGGAGCGAAGGTATTTGTTCAAACATTACCTTAATTTTTGATCCATTTGGGTTCACCTTTTAGGTGGTCATCTGATTAGAACAAAAGATTTGCCTTTGCCCTATACATAGTGAAAATGCAAAGAGAAAAACGAGCTCTGGTGACACCATTTCTGGCTCTTCCTTTTGACCCCAGGACAGATGTGCCTTGCCAAAATCTATCTTATAACGTGCTCCATGCAGGCTTTGCTGCCAGTGTTCTGCGCTCTCTTCAGAGCTCAGGTAGCTGACAGCCCGGGGGGCAGCTGCAGTCTGCTGTGATCAGAGACCTCTCTGCTGAGCGGGCAGGAGGGCTCACACCCTGAGCAAGAAAACCTGAGCTGCCTTTTCTTTTTCAGAGGGCAACAGCTCCATAAAGTTAGAGAACACAGGATTGGAATTATTGAAAAAAATAATCACTTTTTTCAAATTTTGCAGTATTTTGGTCTCTTGGTTTTAAGAGAGATTGCTTAGAACCCGGGGAAAGGCACATTATTGCTGTCTGTCACTATCCACTCCTGCTGCACTCTTGGGTCCCTCTACAAAGCGAGTACGTTCTCACTGCCCATCCAAGCAAGATACATTAGAACAGTTCATGAATTCAGCTGTCTGAATTGTATCATAGACCCATAGAATGTTAGGGGCTGGAAGAGACCTCTGGAGATCATCGAGTCCAACCCCCTGCCAGAGGAGGATCACCCAGGGCGTGTCGCAAAAGACCACATCCAGAGGGGTTTGGAAAGTCTCCAGAGAAGGAGACTCCACCACCTCTCTGGGCAGCCTGTTCCAGGCTCCTTCACCCTCACAGTACCTCATGTTGAGGTAGAAACTTTTCTGCTCAAGGTTATACCCATTGTTCCTTGTACTATTGCTGGGCACTACAGAAAAGAGATTGGCCCCTTCCATTTGACACCCACCCTTCAGATATTTATAGACTTTAATAAGGTCCCCTCTCAGTCTCCTCTCAAGGCTAAACAGCCCCAGTCTCCTCAGTCTTTCTTCACAGGGGAGATGCTCAAGTCCCCTAATCATCCCTGTAGCCTCTGTTGGACTCTTTCCAGTAGATCCCCCTCTCTCTTGTGACCCCTATGCAGGATGGACCTGCAAATACCTACAGAACCACATTCTGGGGACACAAACATGCAGTCACACGATGGGTACATAACTAGTCTATGAGTATGCTGTAAGCTCAGGAAGCTTTGAAGAGCTTTATTACTGGTCCCTAGGGCATGCCAGGAACCAGTATTTTGAGTACTAAAACTACCGTGGCCTTGAAGTTTACTTACAATTTAACAATGATTTGTAGTTTGAATCGTCCTCAACAAAATTTTTAAAAGCCAACAGCATCTGCTTTTCTTCAGAAGATATTTTTCAGAAAGCTAAATTAAGCCCATCTATGGATGTATTACTGAAAGCATCCCATAAAGTTAAAAGCACTTGTGTTTCATTTATTCAATAAACAAAAATGATACCTTCTGATAAAGAAGAGAATAAAGATATTCTCTGAACAACAGAAATACGGTTTTCTACAGTTCCAAGTTATGGCTCTAGTGGATGTATATCCATCTAACCAAACACTTCTAACTGTAGAACCCAAACTTGCCAGTACTGCCTATTTATGGATCATACTGTTACTTATCTACTAGAGGAACATGTAAGAAAAAGAAAGATTGTGGGTTAGAGATTTGTAGGGTCTTAGCACTCCCATGATAGTTTTAGGAAAGAGGCAGAAATTGATTCTTGCTACAAAGTAATTCAATGGGAGTAAGGAAAAGCATCAGTTATTTGGACATTCCAACTCCAGCTTTCTGCAAAAAGTCCTCTAATTCCTCCAATACGTTTGAGAATTTTGTGCTTCTTTTCTGGAGCAAAACATGTAAACACTGAACTCTGAAACCGTATGAAGGGTTTCAAGCCGATCCCAAATCCATATCTCTTAGAACGATACTTTGTAAAAAGACATTTAAAGATTAAAGCGTTTCTTCCGAGTCACGCTTTTCACGACTGTCTCCCAGAGAACATGCACAGAAGATTGCCTCCAGCTGGTCATTCAGTTTATGGAAAATGACACGTAAAGGCAGAATTTCCCTCCTGTACCATGACTTACAACCCCCCGTATCCCCTTCTACGTGCTAGTACAGTGGCTTAGGAAAGACTTTTGATCTTTCTCTCTAAGATGCTTGACCTAGTAAAATCATCCAGCAGTACAGCCAACTTGGTCTCTTGATAGATCTTGTCATACTGGATTTACAAGCAACATTAAGAGAGCTTCCTGGGAAGGTACAGTGATCATGCCAGAGCCAGACTGTTCAATCAGAACACAATGAAGCAGTGAGAAAAGCACAGAAAGGAATGAGATTTTAAATCAGGAATATTTTTTTTTCTTTCTTACTTCTTCATTCACTTAAAGGATCCCAAATTCAAGTACAAAAGAAATTCAGAGTGGCTTGGTGTTAAAATATGCCAATAAAGTTACTGAGCATGAAGCTCCCATGGGATGCCACAAATCACTACAGCTCATACGTGCCTCCTACTTCATTCAATGTGTAGCTCAATTACCAGTGAGCTGTTGAAAGTTTCCTTACGCTTTTTCACTTGGTGTTGCACTCAAACCTGAACTTAATACGATTAGCAAAACAAAAAACATGAGGACTGCAAGGACAGTTTGGCCTGTTCAGAGGAGCAATGAAGCCCTGATACATTTCCCAGCAAGCCGCTGAGCTTTTATTCTTCCTATGGAATAGGTCTATTTTAAACAATTCCTCAAGATGTATTTGAAACGATACATCAAGTTGCTACCTCATTTCTGAATTTTCATGAGTTATTTTCTTTTAAGCTTTTGCAGTTCTTAAAGTGTTCTTTGTTGCTCCCTATATATCAAGCCATGAAGTGAAAAGGCTGTTATTTTACTTTTACTGGCTACTGCTGCGACATTTCATAAATCAATTGATGGTAAACCCCATAATTTTTACCTTTGCTACTTTCAATCTTGACTGTATCTCAAAATAATTTTGGAGAACAACATAGGCCAAAAGTGAAATTTCTAATTTCTAGACTCCTGTATTTCTCATCTGGTACCTTTTTATTCTATAAACTCTTGCTGTATTTCCAGTTTTCTAACACCCCAAATATTCTCTCTCAAATGTAAGACCAATCACTAATGTAGATTATTTGGGGGCAAGACTTAGAATATATTACAGCAATCTGTAGACTCTGGCAAGATAAAAAGGTAAGAGCCCAGCAAAAAAAGGGTCCTGACCCAAAAGCAACACAAATATCATTTCAGCTTTGCCTGTTCAATTTATTACACTGAGTTGCACTTGGAATTTGGATGGCACATAAATTTTATTCAATGAAGAGGGGTTCAGCAGACAGTGTCTAGCAAAAAGTAAGCAGGAAAGGCTGAACTACCTTAAAAACATTTGATTAGATCTCACTGGGTCTTCTCGCTGGTGGAAACATGGTCTGTAGGACCACGGTAAAATGTATGTTACAATATTGCATGAGGATTAAATAACTAATAGCAGTTTTCTACACTCATAAGAGAAAACTGTCTGAGAAACTGAGCAAAAGAGAAGCTAGAACATAATCATTTCCAGAGAGGGAAGCATCAATGCTTGCAGGACAACCTTGTAACATTTGGATGGTACCAGCTAAGTGCTTACACTAATCTACTTAAAGCTTTTTAACTCTCCAGTTGAAATCCTCATTAAATATATTACCTCTTTCTAGCTTTTTTTTTAATTAGCAGGACTCATAGGAGCCTAAGATCACAGGATAATTTGGGTTGGAAGGGGTCTTGGGGGGTTTCCAGCCCAATCCCTGCTGAAAGCAGGGTGAGCTGTGAGATCAGCCTAGGGTGCTCTGGGCTTCATCCAGTCGGGTCTTGAAAACCTCTAAGAATGGAGATGAAATGACCTGCTGAATTAGTCTTAAGGCTTATCTTGTAGAATATGAAACAATACCGGTCGCAAGCAAGCTAAATAATCAATTCCTTCTGCAGGAGGCAGAAAACAAATCTAGGGAAGGATCTGGTTTTTCTATCAAGATTAGATAGAATATTATCTTCTGACATGCTTAATTTAGTTACTATTATATTACAACCTCAGCAAAAGTCGTAATACAGATTTTATTGAATAAATGTGATAAAAGAGCTCTGTTATTTTTTTGGAAGATCACATTATAATGCAATTTTTCCACCCTCCAGTCTGGAATAGCAAACAGCGCAGTCACTCCTGGAAAAAGTCTGTCATAACAATACTATAAGCAGTATTTTCCACTGTTCAACCCAGTTCCACTTGGATTTTTCAACCTTTCTTTATTTTTATTTTGATTTCATATACTACTTTATTTAGATTTCATGCTTTTATTCCAATTCAATTACAGTGAGTTGACATTGACACAAACCCTGGCTTGCTGGAGCAGTTACAACTATTATCTGCCAGGATAAATGCCAAGTCACCAACACCATCAAGAGGTTTTCTTAAGACATGTTGTCAGAAATCGTGTTAAAAACACTTGATACTGTCAAATAAAAGTAGACCTAATAGCCTATAAGTAAAGGTTGTAAAGATAATTCACTTTCTATCTCGCAAGGGTGCTATGGACTCATGAACAGAGGTTTCCTCAATAAGGAATTAAAGTTGCTCTCTCAAAAATCCACTTTTCCGAGCAAGTGATGTTCAACGGACATGAATTTCTGACCTTAGTAAAAAAAAAGTAGATAATAATGAATCCAAAGATATTTCTCAGCTCTTGCAAAAGTGAATGCCAGTGCCCAAGGATAAAAGCAGCAGATAAAGCACAACAGTCTACATAATTTATAACACGAACAGCTCCTTCCAGTGTATACGGAAGGGCATCCAGTGTATGCTGGTTTTATTGTACTGACTTAAGGAAATGCACCCAACTGAGTCAGATGTTAATACAGCAAACTAAGTTATTGTGATACGTTTCTAGACCTAGGTTTGAGTTGTTTTCTGACAGAAAACCAGAAGATAACAACTAGCTGGAGAATACTTTGGTATCAGGATAGCTGTACTTAGGAACTCAGAAACATTTGGCTGCAACAGAGGGAAACACTCTGGGGGTAGAATTACATAATTAAGAAAAGGGGGGAATTGACCACAGATAAAATTACATAGTTAACAAACCCTTACAGAATGGAAAACTTCAGTCTACCTCTCAAGTCTGCTTTCTGTCTATACAGCTCACTATACATTTTTGCACGTTCTCTCTCTTTTCTAACGTCTGTAATTGTGTCAGCAAACACTGGTTAAACAGGGTAAAAATACCACTCTTTTTTTCCCATTGTTGTAGTGCTTGGTTTTGAATGAGGAGATGAAAAATCTTTCCCTAGATTTGTTCTCTGCCTCCTGAAAAAGGAATTGATTATTTAGCTTGCTTGCAACCTTCATTGCTTCAGTGAAAATATACTACAAGATAAGCCTTAAGACTAATTCACAGCAGGTCATGTAGTCTCCATTCTCAGAGGTTTTCAAGACCCAACTGGATGAAATCCAAAGCAACCTGGGCTGATCTCACAGCAGATCAGCTGAATCAGGCAAGGAGTTATTTTATAACAAGCCCATAGAATTTTACATGGCTGTGAAAGTGTCACAGAGTGAAGTCAAATTTAAAGTGTTGCCTTCAGCTGAAGTGGGGATTATCATGTCTTCTCATTTCAGTGAACGTAGAGTTGTTATTGCTTAGAATCTAAACAGATAAAAGCAGAAAAAGATGCAAAAAAATGAAGTGGTCATGGCAAGCACAAGAACAGAGTCCCTTTCTCTTTCATGGAGAACAAAAAACTAATGAGAAACATGTATTAAGGTATTATGGTAGTGGTTTATGTTTCATAAACCAAGATATCTTAAACACCTCACTGCAGTTTCCCTCTCCGATTGGCTGCAAGGCTCAAAGTAAGGGTAAACGCAGTGGCTATCGAGACTGTTAGTCTCTGGCTTCTCAAAATTCTACCCTCTTCCAGTTTCAAACCATTACTCCTTGTCCTATCACTACCGGCCTTTGTACAAAGTCCCTCCCCAGCCTTCTTGTAGGAATGGCACGCACACGTCACAACTGATGAATTCTGAACTACTTTTCAGCAGTAACTTGTAATCCCAAAATGTCTGCTTTAAATCTTTCTATCTGTGAATAGCAAGATGAGAGCTTTTATATACATACAAACAAAAAGTCAACTCGAGCATTGTTTCCCATTTGAGAAGAAAGGCCCGTGGGTATTTGAGATAAGCAACCCCCGCTACATGTGGCATGATCAGATAAGGTTAACTTTAAAATAGCTGTATATATACACTCCTATCTTTTTACCTGAAATGTTTCAGTTATTATTCCCTATTACATTAAGTAAATGAATGCAGTACAGCACTAATCCTCCTGAAGGATAATGGCTTTGAATGGTGATTTAAGATGGCATTAATTTAAATGATTTGTCCGAGGCGCTCACTTCATCGTTGAATAAAGACACAATAAACAACTCCTGGACGTACACTCAGGGTGCTCTCCAGACTGATTAGATATTTCTAGAGATATTTCTGCAGCTTTTAAGAAAGCTTTTTAAGAAAGTGCTCTTAAGTCATGTCATTGTAATGTTTATAGTAAAGTTTTAGAGTAGTCTGAATCAGGAAGAGAATCATTATTTCAACTGAAAACTCCCACTGTATTACAAGTTCTGGCATTGAGAGATTGATGTGATAAAGGCCCAGGTTATATCGTGTGATCCAGGAGAAAGATTTGCGGATTGTTGATCCTACAGTTCTTTTAGTGAATTCAACAACTTAAACCAGCTCACCAGAAGCCTCTTCGTTCAGCCTACGAATATTGCACCTTGGGCACCTTGCAGAGCTGGGGATTTTACTCCCGTGGAGATGCATTCCCTCCCCGAGTTCTTTTGGGAAGGCAGTGGGGGGAACTGCGTTCAAAGCCACAGAGGCCAACAGGACCTGCTCCATGGCCTGTCTCAACCTACCCTTCTGACTTAAGAGAAGTCAGGAGGCCGGCTGACCCTTAATTTTAACATCCCTTGAAATTTGGGAATGAGTCTGCAATAAATTGCTAAGCAGTTTTCAAAAACGAGCCCTAAAACTCAGGAACAAAATGCCACAGAAGGTGACTCTTGAATAGGCATTTAAATAATAGTGAAACGTTTAAATGATTGTCTTCAGCAGTTAAACAAAAAGGATTCACACAGCATTACAGTGCAACCAAAGAAGATCTGGACTCCATCTGCCTGTGCTTTTACACAGGAATAAATTACAGAGACTACTTTTGCTATACACAGAAATGCCCCATTTCTTAATTATCTGTATAAAGCAAATTGTGAGCATAAAAATCTAGTGTAGACACAAGATGCCAATAAAGGAATGCATAAAGCTTTCACCAGTCTGTCTTCCTAGTAGTGAAAGATCAACAAGTGAGGGAGTACAGAAGCTAATATGAACAAGCTGCACTGCAGAGAACTGGAAAAATAATGTGACAATTAAGCTCCTCTGTTAAGAAAATAAATACAGAATTTTCAAAGGAAAACAGCTTACTAGAGAGACCGTTTGGATCTACCCCTCTTTGTAACATGGAATCATGATGTGGCCACAGCTGACGTTAAGCATAAAGGGCTCATAGAATGCTCAGGGGCTCTGCAGCTTGATTGCAGTCTGTTTTCCATTGGAATGACCCCCCCCAAACGCATGCTTACTATTCACAGGAGAATTACTCAACTTCACCCTGATATGGATCATAATGGCATTCATCTGTGTGTTATCATATCTGGGGGGAAGAACAGCTACAGTACTTCCAGTGGTGTGCTGAAGCTCCTGGCTTTAATCATATGCACACTTACACTCATAATCCCAAATGGGAAAAGTTATTGGAACTACTGCCAACTGTGAAAATTGGCAGGTTTATGTTAATACTAGCAATAAAAAAATATCAAAACCAACCAGTTTCAAGCTGCAAGCACTAAAGGAATTGACAGTGTGAACCATCAAATTAGGTTCAAGTTTGCAGTCTCTCCATTAACTTAAATAATTATACATTTCAATTGCATATTTCTTTGACATTTCCTGTCATTGTTACTGCCTCAGCAGTCAGCAACATACAGTACAATTTTCCACACTCTTTTGAATGAAAGTTTCTTACCCTTGCCCTGAACACTTCAACATGATCTTGAGCTGTTATAGTTCCAAAGAATAAAGGAGACAATTGCAGTAGAAATTGTAAGGCAGAGGTTGGGACAGTTATTGATGTGGTATAATTATATCAGCAAGCAATGAGTACAGAGGCATCTGCTCTATCATTCTTTTATCTGTGTTCAGAAATGCCTTCCTATCCGAAATATTGTTGTTTCTCAGCCAACCGATGCGGTTTCTCTCTAACAGATGTTACAGTGCTATGATTTTACATAGGAAACCAGCATCTCAATCTCCAATCCCACGACATCGCTCAACAGACAGCGGGTCAGAGCTCAAACAGCTGCACAGGAGAGAATCTGCCCACGTGGGGGTTGAGTGCAGTTTTCTGGAGTACGCGGGAGCAAATGAGAGGGGAAAAAAGTGATGAGTTGCATTGTAAATATTGCTGCACAAACAAAGTGAATTGATGAAGTTGCAGTTTTGCCTCACGCCTTGACACCGCTAAAGCGCACTCAGCGCACCATGGAGCTGGAGTCACATTGGTGTTTTCAGCTCCTATAAAGTCCTTGGGATGTCAAATGTCTCTAACTGGCATCCAGTTTGCTGCTGGTGGCTGGTATGATTTACAGGGCAGAGGTAAGGTGATCCAAACCCAAAATCTGTGAGTGACACTGAGAACTGAACTTGAGCAAACTGAATTTCACAAATATTATTGCAGGTTACATGGGTACACTCAGCAAGCATCCAGATGAGAAGGGCTCACCATAAAAATGTAAATAAAGAGCCTTATCAAGCACAAAAAACCCCACTGCATTTCTTCACCTGTTTTTCATGCAATCTTATGCTTCTAAGCTTTCTTATCATCAGGTTTACTTCCAAGTTTTTGGCCACAGACACACTTCGTGAGGCACTTTAACAACATACTGAATATTAAAAAGGACATGGCAAATAAGTGGCATTTCTGTTTTATTGCATTCTAATTAAATAATGAGGAAAATTAAATGTATCCTTTATATACTGATGAAGGAAGAGTGCTGTGCTGACTAATGAAGAGTACTTCACGGAGATGGAAAATAACATAAATCAGAAATGTAAATCATTGTAGGTCTGGAATTAATTCATCTATTCTCCTGACCAAAGGGCAGATAAAATCTTACCTCCCCAACACCATTTTTCAGTCACAGCTTGTTTGGGGTCCAGTATAATCTAGTTGCTACCTGAACTGTCATTTCTTAGGCTGTGTTTCATTCGGCTAATTACTCACATCTACGAGCACATCTTAGAAAAGTATAAATTTGCCTAAAGTTTAATAAGGACAAGTGTAAAGATGGCTCTCTCAATTGAAATTCTGTTGCCCAAAAGTTTGTGACTCACTGTCATATATCAGTGTAACAATTAAACCTTTTCTCCATCATATGCTGGTCTGTAATAAAACCACGGAGCAGCTTCAAAAGCAGAATTTCCTGGAATGCATTCAGAACGTTGTTTGTCTTTCAAAGTGAATCCCTGATAAATTTCAAGCGTAGCTATACAAGTTATTCCCATCTCATTTATTACACTTAAAACATGCCATCCAAGCTCGATTTTGAAAATGTCATCTGAAATAGTGTCCGAAGTCTTCCAAAAGTCAGGATGACTTCTGACAACTAGTGTTTTTCTCCCAGTAAGCTTTGTTGTCTTGTCAAACAAAATAATGAAATTGTTATGATATGATTCGTTCTGAACAGCAGTGCTGGCTGGTATTTAGCTCCTTGTTATCATCTAGATGTTTAATGCTTTTTGATTATTTCTTCGAGTTTTCAGTTTATATCGTCTTGGTTAAAATTTCATGTTTCTCCTTCTAAAAAATGGTACCATATTTTCACAATCCTTCACAAATCCTTACAGAAAAACTCCAAAATCGTTTCACTTGGCTCTCTACCTAAGATGAAATTCATAGAGCTCAGCTTCTTTGGAATCATTTCAATATAGATTTATCTCGGCTCTCTCCAGGCTAATCCACCTTCTTAAGCCGTTATTACTAATGCTAATGGTGTTAGCACAACTCTGCATCCTAGTGAGCATGAATGCAAAGATGACATTAAGCAATTTGGGTTTCTGATTCTTCAGAACAGTTCACTGATAATTCTTCCCCTGGGCTGAGTGGAAAATTCTTTCTTTGGTCATTACAGAACTAACGCACTTTTGGACACTGTTGATACTCGATATTCAGCTTTTGTCTGTCCAAACCTGTACAGATTTTCTAGAAAACAAATATTTCTCCACTTCCACACGCTTCCTTCCAGATTAAGTTCCCGTGAACCTTGAGTTCTCTTAATGTGGTGCTCTCACCACATTAACCTCTACCACACAGAACCAGGTATGACAGCGAGACGCACTCACACCAGCGCGTTTGCAGCCAGCTTGCTGAGCTGTGTATTACAGTCCACAGCACGCTCCACTAGAATTCAACATAAAAACATCAGGCTCAGGGATATTTTTATGGACTTCTTTCTATAGGATACTTTAATCTCTGCCATTTTTAGTTCGCTGATCCCCAGCACTATATTCTGTAGGTCAGTATTTGAGTTCTCTGCAGTGACAGTTGTGTACTAAGGAAAATACACAAGTATTTCTCTCTGCATTTATTTTTTCCTTTCCGTAACACACTGCAGCTGCCATTTTCATTCAGCTGCTAAAGATAAACCAGCAATTGTAAAATTAGTATCAACTAAGTTAATGGAGCACATCTTTTTGCTTCCAGTATTTCTCAGTCTCTGAAGACCTTTGTCTTTGAAATAATTAATTACATTAGCGGTATTTCTGCTGTAGTTAAAGGTCACTCTACAAAACATGTGAAAAAAAGCACCAAGGACTGAAGGGAAATTATTTAAATTCTTTTGTAAATATTTGCATCTTGATTGCTCTACCTACAAATGTCTACATGCTTAGGAAACTATTTCTTTCAGGTAACTGCTGCTGTGCATGTGCAATAGGGATGGTTAAGTATTGAGTCAATTTCTGCAAACACTGAAGAAAAGTGCAACGTAAAACATCGTGAAATACCCTACTTAGAGTTTCTATGATGAACCTGAAAAAAGATATTTTTGATTTTTTTTTTGTGAAGAGCTTTAAAGAAAGCTTAAGAGGTAAATAACAAAACATGAATATTACGGAGCACGAATTTGGCACCAAGTAGATGCTGCATAACTAATGAGCATATAATCCAATTTTGCAGCTTCTTCATTTTCAAGTAAGCATTGAAGGAAAACAAATAAAAAAGTATAGTCATTAAACTCACCGAGACAAATTAATTTTCGTAAGCTGTAAACTACAAAGGATACACATTATAGGTGAACTTGATTTGCCCTTTTTTCTTTAAAAAACAGAAAGCATTTGAAATTGTAATAAAGAGCTTCTAAAGAAAGCCAGAGTGCTTATTGCATGATTTGGAATATCTTAATGTGTTCGCAATTAGCAGCATAACCTGAGATTGCCCAGACAGAAACGCGCGTCCACCTACTGTGCACATGCACCGTCTGTCAGAGGATTTCAGGTGCATCAGGTCTGCCTCTTCTGAGGTGATGCACATGCACACCTCAGGGCTGACATACCTCCGTTATACCTGAAATAACGCCTCTCTGCAGACCAGAAGTGATCTGACCTATCCAAAGAGTCTGGCAGGGCCAGGCCTGAAGGAGTACATCGGGCGCTAGTGCATCTGAAGGCATCAAATACACTGGCGAGCTGAAGTTTTTTGACCTACCAGTGTCCCAAAGATGCCATATTCCAGATGGGCAGGCCGGGCAACATCTACAAATGCAGTGCAGAAATGCAGAAAACTTCATATTGATAGATTGTCAGATGGAAAAAACCCAGGCTCACAATGGCCATACCAACCGTGGTTTTGTTCTGTACCACGCTGAAAAGCACAGACCTACCGTAACTTTGCTGTACTGCAGAGGAGACAGAAAACTGCTCTGTCTCCATTCAGGGTTACATCATCATTTGATTTCTAATTATTTCCCTTGAATTCTGGTTAGCTATTTAATGAGGCACGATCTTTGAATCAAACTTATCTCCATTTTCTGATAATACTACGGATTCAACTGCATTTACCCATTTTTTTTACTTGTATATTGTCTGAACCAGGTGTTCAATTGTGACCATAATCCAATACTCTGCTAGATTTAATACATTAATTTCATGAAGAGATTTTAACTCTCTTAAGGACTTATGAATATGCATTAACAGTATCAAAGACGACCAGGAAATTTAGTCAACCAGCTGCCATTATTTCCTAGCTGGGTTTGGAAATTTAAACCCCAGGTGCTTTGCATTTTAACACTATCTAATACTAAACTGAGAAAATGCTTTTCTAGAAAAATCTAACTAAAACACTGTTGAAGATTGCACCATTTTCAAGGTACATGACATCCGTGTATATCAACACGTGCATTATTCATTTACTAAAACCAGGTAAATAGATTTCTAAGAAAACAGCAAAAAGTTGTTTCCATCTCCAGCATAATCCATATTAAAAGGCAGTAAAGGGATGGCGTCTTAAAAATCCCAGTATGGGTATTTGTAAGTGGGGCAGGTAACAATTCCGGAGTGGGAGGAATAGATTTATAATGTACGTTTCCATGGAAAAGCAGAGAAATGGGTTTGTTGTTATTAGTCCAGTTTATACAACGTATTGATTTCATCAGCTTTCACTTTGGTAATTTGTCTGGAGTAATATGGGCCATGTAAGACCACAATATGGTCTTCTGCATCATTCCTGTTTAGTAATGTAATTTAAGGTTCAAAGAGCAACAGAACTAAGACCTGAAGATGTGTGATATCCAACATTTCATGCCAAAGGATAGTTTAGCTATTAGTGTCACGGGAGTACAGGTTTGGGGTTGGAGGTTGCATTTATCCCATGGATGCTGTGCAAACAGCCCATCAGTGACACCAAACTGCTAAGTAGAAAACTCTGTAGCATCACCTACTCCAGTTAACTGTAGTAAACTACAGTTTATGTGCAGCATTAGAAATAAAATCTTCAAGGCACCAAACAGGGGAAAAAAAAAAGGCATAATAAGACAAGGATCAGAAGAGCTTTGTAATTTTAAGCATTTCTGTACTGCCATTTGAATACAAATTATATGCAGAATGTAATCAGCTTTTGTAATGCCACACTCATCAGGTGTCTGCTTTGCTTCCCCTCGCAGGCTGTCAACGACCAGCAGCTCCCTGCTTGGAATGAACACCAATGGCTCAGATGAGTATTTCCAGTCTACAAACCACGCCGAGCAAACTTTCCGCAAAATGGAAAATTATCTGCAGCAGAAGCAGCTTTGTGATGTTCTCCTTATAGTTGGAGACCAAAAGATTCCAGCTCACAGGTACATTTCCCAGCATTGTTTGCGTGGCTTCAAAGCCTGACACGTCCAAATTCTAGGTCAATTTATGCCTACAGTGTTTGGTTTTGAATGAACAGTTACTACACAGACTCTTATTATAACTGCACAGTTACTATTAGGACATCAACCAACAGTGGAATAACATTATGTGATCACATTCATCATTTCAAACAGAATGAAACTCAGATATAACCACTGATATTGCCCATCTTCTCGTCTCGATGCTGTCAAACTAGAGTGAAGAAAAGCTGCCCAAACAAGCACTCTGGGGAAGAGGTTAGATTACTAATTAGCCCTTTAACTTTACTGCTCACTGCTATAAGATCTGGATCCTACGCTACAGTTTTGACTGCACACACTATTTCTTATATAATAATACTGATTTTCATGCTTGCTTTTGAGAGCATCAAGTAATTTGCCGTCTTCTTAAAATGCTTTTATTTCCAGGCTGGTTCTCAGTGCAGTGTCTGATTATTTTGCTGCGATGTTTACTAATGATGTGCGTGAGGCAAAACAAGAGGAGATCAAGATGGAGGGAGTAGATCCTGACGCGCTGAAAGCTTTGGTGCGTTACGCCTACACAGGTAATGCTTCCTCCATTACCCACACCCTTGTTGTAAAGGAAGTTAAGAATCTATTCAATGAGTACATAATTGTCACTTCTCCATTTCCTACGAGTAAATAAATACATGGAAATATCACGCAGACGTGATGTAAACCTTTCTCGAGGGAGGATGAGTAAATATTAGCATTGATATAACAACTTCCTTGAAAAGATATGTGGAGAAGTTCACACAGAAATTCATATTGGATGTCTGTCTCTAACTAGATACAAATTATGTTCGGAATTTTAATGAGAACAACATATTTTGCCAGTTTCCCACACCCTGTCACTACAGAGGAGTGTAGTATTAACCTTCCTCTCATGGGTAGCTGTAGAAATGGTCTGCCTGGGAGGCAGTTAGTTGGCTCACTCAAGGCTCTGGAGCAGGAATAAGGAGAGGAAAAGAGAATTATGATCCCACCCATGAGTAGAGCAACTTTTACCATGAGAAAGTGCCACCACATTCTGAAACAAGTTTGCTTATGTTCTCTTGAAAAATTCCAGATTTATCTTCATGAAATATTGTAATACCAGAAACCTGTATGTATTCCCCCCCCATTTATTTCCCTCCATTTTGCAAGATTTCGCCCTGTACTGCTGAATACAAAACGGCTGAACCAAACAGCTAAGAAGACCAAGTCCTGTAGAAAGCCACTGCTACGTTAGTAACTACTACAATGAGTAACTGCCAGATCATTCAAACCTACACAGCTTCTGGCAGTCTGCACATTCTGGTATTTCCAAGCCTCTCCATGCAGACAGCAGCTACTCCAGTCAGAAAGGTTTAAGGAAAACTCTTTTCCCCCTACCAAGTGTGCAGTTTTCTGACCAAAAAAAACCCACCAGAATGTCCAAAGAGGAAAATTACTCTCCCAGAAAGTGACAATACTTAACTGACCAGAATACTGACTTCCTGAAGTTATGAACATTTGCTGGTAAATTGCTCCCCCCACCCTTAGCCAACCACGGTTACCAGGAACAGTCACGAGATCCTGGTCATCTGCTGACCCACTCAGGACACTGCTTGTTTGCTTTTGAATGAAATCATTTTAATGCTGAGACGGGAGGTTGGAAGATGTATCAGGGGTACCTAATGATATTTTTATAGTATTTTAAAAGGGCGTATGTGTTTGTTTATTTTAATCAAAGGAAAACAAAGACCCCAGTATATTCACCATGTTGGCATTAGGATAACTGTTAAAAATCACTTGCTACATCAGGCACTTGACAAATCTGGACTGTTGCATAAAGACAGAAACCTCACAAAGCTTAAGCAACCTGCAACCTAGGTTGGAAACTTAAGTTTCTATACACAAAACAGACCCTATGTGTGGATACTAAGAGGGGTATAGATGCAGGAGGCGAGAGGAAATGCTGCATAACATCTATAATGCCATGACATTGTGGCACTGGATCAGCATATGTTACCCGAGGAAACAGAGGAGTACAAGCGCAAAGAAGCTGGGCGGTGGGCTGCTTATCATCCACATGTACCTCCAAATCACCCCCCTTGATCGAGTTGCATCTCTTTCAGTTCACAGAATGCAAAAGCATATGAAAGAAAATATATAAGACTACAATAGCAAAGTCCAAACTATGAAATAGTGCTAAGTTTGCTTGTGAAATCAGGATTCCCTCTCTGCTTTCGGGCATTATATTGCACAAGAACACAAACTGATTTTGCTAGATACATTCAGTAACTATTCTGAGTCATACAGTAAAACCCAAAAACCCCACACTGCCCTGTTCTGCACCATGCCAGCCCTTCCTCATTCCTTGCAGAAGCTGGAAGGTATTATTTAAGTTACAAAGCAAAGGGCATCAGGAAGAGATGGAATTGTGCTAAGGTAGAACTGCTGAAGACTGCTATGGAAAACTGACTTTTCCTACTGCCTCTGTCATAGATGTTCTCGTGACAATAGTGAAGCCTCTCGAGTGAGTGCAGCTTTTTTCCTGGGCAATGAAATATAAATGTGACTTTCAGAGATGAGAGCTGTAACTTTCAGAACTCTTTATATATTCTACTGAAATAAATCAGAAGTGAACTTCGGGTAATAAACCTCTTACAGCTCCAGTCGGATGATAATGTTGACTGTAATCTCTCAATATCACCCTTCTCTGCCTATTAAATGGAGATGGTGTGTATCATCATTTCACAGGAGATCGAAAATAAATTAGTGTTTCTGAGGCAATTGGATGTTGTAATGATAAATGGAAAATGCCCTCCAAAAAAAACCCCACAGTTCTTTTCTCAGAACAGGATTTTAGTGCTGTGTATTACCCAGGGCATCGAGCCATCCACAAGGCAACAGGAATGGAAGATCTGATTAAATTGTAACACCTTCCAATCTATCTAGAAACATAACAAAATTCTCACGTCATGTAATAACGTCATTAAAAATTTGAATACACAAGCAAATGATGGAAGAAATCAAGTTTCCTGCACACAGAGCTGGCATTTCCTAGCTGTTGATAAGGAATTTCTTGTACATAATATAAACTTATGATGTACATTTTTATCAATTGATATATGAATTTTAGGAATTTTTTTCCTCTAACCTCACATTTCTTTTTAGTCTACTTTACCAATATTAGATCTGATTCTTCCTGAAGAAAAGCCCAAATAAATCATCCCAACTGTTGTATTCAAAATTCACCAAATCCTTTAAGTCCGTTAAAACATTTTTAAAGAATCCTTCACCAAGAAAGGAAAATGAATCTCTGAATCACAGGACATTTCTTTACAAAATTTTTTCAGAGGAGAAGAGAAATTGGGGAGTGGGAAGCTTTCAAGTAATAAAAATACAAAGAAAATAACTGAAAACTTTTGTTTTGTTTTTTCCCCCTCTCCTCCACGGAAACTGCACAGGCATTCTGGAGTTAAAGGAAGACACTATAGAAAGTTTGCTAGCTGCAGCTTGTCTTCTCCAGCTCTCCCAGGTTATTGAGGTATGCTGCAACTTCCTCATGAAGCAGCTCCACCCTTCCAACTGCCTGGGGATTCGCTCTTTCGGAGATGCCCAGGGCTGCACAGAGCTCCTGAAGGTGGCCCACACATACACCATGGTAAGGTGAACCATCTACTGCTTGGCAATTCTAATGTCAAGAGCAAGCGTGAGTAATCTCCTGCAAAAGGCAGGGGCTTGGGCGAAGCAAAGCCAGCTGAGTGGGGCTCAGGGCTGCTGCTCTCTCCAAGACTGATGCAGCAGCTCTGCTCTTCCTTTGCTGGCAGGGTTAGTTCTGTAAAGCCCCCAGTGCAGAGACATCTCTGCCCAGCTCAGACTCCAGCAGGAAACTGAAGAACTGTGACTGTTGCAGAAGTATTGGAGGGAGTGTGAAGCATGCTTAGAAAAACAACCATTCAGTTCTCTTGTTTCCCATTTCAGAGTTTGCCTGTAGAGTGACACACTTACTGAACTTAAATTTGCAGTAGGATTGGTATGTATTTCTTCCAAAAACTGTAACAGGGCTTTAACATGGCCAACACCAAGGGGCAGACAACAATGGCCCATTCTTGTGCTTGTGCTTCAACACATATACAATTCTAAAGCTGATTTTAAGGTGAGACACAAATAAAAGGAACCAAAACAAAGAATGTATGGGAAAGATTTGGAATGCTAAAAAGCAGCACATCCCTGACTGAAGCATAATCCTCCTCTGGCTCAAAGCAAGAAATGAATATTCAGAGCGTGGGAAACAGAGAAGCAAGATAGCTTGCTGTGAAACCAAATCAAGGGATAAATATTCAGGGCAACAAGATCTGCTATAGCAACTTTAAATACAAAAAGAATAGCAACTGCTACAGCTAAACAGATATAAAAAGAATTACTTGTTAGGAGACACATGGCAGCTTTATGCTTGAAATATTAGTGTAGCGCACGTCAAAACCAGTTTAGAGGCTTCATAATGCTGAGAACATTCCAGCAAGAGATTGTACACTTCCACATGATGGAATAAATGAGAGTGGCATGTGCAGATTGAGGGCACTGGTTGTGCTCCTTCCTGTCATACTAATGAATGGTTTCTTTAGCTGCCATCTAGATTCCTTTTATATTTTAAAGTTTGGAAAAAGGCATTTGGGATAGAGGTTCACTCAGCATCTGTATTAGAGTGTCGTCCCTGATGCTCCACACCATTTTCTGCTCGGCCAAAATGAGGAACTCGCCCCCTCCACTGCTGCCTCTTTTCTCCCGCCAGCCCTGGCACACGAGCAGCAACTTCAAGCCCTGGCACATGGGCAGCAACTTCAAGCATTTAAAATTCATGATCCAGATTTCTGCAAAACTGAAATTAAATCATATGGCTAGACATACCATTTTGATGGTGTCAGACAATAAGAGAGTCTTTTGATTAGAGTTTCTTGTTCATTTGAATCCCCCCCAGTCTTCCCCAGGAGTTAGACTTGTACTGTTTTTTAAAGCTGGGTGTCACAGAAATGACAGTTGGGTTGTTAAGAACCCTGTCTACGTGAAGGCTCATGATGAATGTGTGAGACTCAGCAGTACCGTGCTTACAGGCTTTACACTGTGTCTTCCTGAGAATGGCCGGGAGTGTTTCCACCTCTAGAACCACCTCCTGTACCTTGCGTGAAACACAGATGGAGAATGCTGCCACGGAACAGGACTTTGCATCTCATAAAACCACCTACCAAGTTTGCTGCTACTGCCAATTTAGAGACAGAAAAGGAAAATTGCAACTCTTTAAAATAACCTTGAAGAACATTTGCTTTTAAAAGCGATACAAAAACCCCACCACTTTGCAGAATAAGAGATCCTAACAATGCACAACACACACAAGTGTTGTGGATGAGGATAAAGAAAACAGTCTGTTTGTTTCATGCCAACCTCAGCCACTTGAAAACGTGTACCTTAGGGGAAACACTATAAAGCTGGATTGCAAATAGAGAGCCCATTCAAATGAACTGGAAGTACTTAAACATTTTCAGAAGAGAATCAGCTGTAAACACAACATCCATTCAATGAAACCAGACACAATGGAGACCTTCCCCTTCGACCACTCCAACCATTGATGCCAAGTATTAACAGTTTCCTGCCTGGTATCTTTTCGTGCAGATAGAGTTTGTTCTGATAAACAACTTGTGCTATATTTGTAACTAAATGCGGACTGGCCTTCCTGTTCCTATTCCCTGAATGTTACCAAGTAGGAAAGCAGGATATGCATAACAGAGCCAACAGTCTCCTTTAATCACTGATACTTCTCTATGTACATCCTTGGTACTCCTGAAAAGAGTTACAGAAGCTAAGAACCTACTGAAAACAAGTAATACAAATATCAGTTACTAAAACATCTTCATCTGCCCTGTTTCAGTCTGGTTCCCCAGTAAGATCTATTACTTCCAGGTAGATACATGGAAATTAGCATTTCATATGGAGAATTCCCATATGCATTTCTCTGAAAGTTACATAAACAAAAACCACATCTCTCAACAAAATTTTTTACCCTTGGAGTTACCACAAGCAAGCACACTTAATATATTTTAGTAGCTATTCCAATATTGCTGTAACTGGACTAACACAACATTTTTTAAATAAACAATAATACTTAGAAAAATTCTAGGGATTTAATATTCATGGCCCTTTCTGGAGCTGGTGACTTTTATCACAGCAACAGCTTAAAAACTGAGAGCCCTTGGCTGAGATTGTCCCATTTTCTATTGCTCCAGAAGTACTGTTAGAAAAGTGAGTTTAATTTCCCTTGCTGCATTTTCCGCTCCTAAGAGCGGAGACAAACTGTCAACACTTGGCACAGCTCGTTGCAAAAGGACGGGAAGGTTTCAATGTAATTTGCTTAAAACTTTTGAATCTGGATGTAACAGAAGTTACACAGTTTGCTTGAATGCCCACTTGGCATTCTCAAGATGCACACTGTGTCTTCAAATTGTGTTCCTATTAAGCTGCAGCGTCAAGATCACACCGACGGACAAAACTGCCAGCGGCAAATCCCTAGGACAGGACACGATGAGAAGCCGCCCAACAAACAAATCTATAAGCACGGTAGGGTGAAGATGAGCATTATTCTTCGGTTCTGCAAGAGTAAGGTGGCAGAGAGCACCCAAATCTAAATGGTAGCAGGGGATTCAGTGATCTTTAGCATATATATTGCATTTTCCTCCACCGTCGAACAGAACAGGAATGAAATATATGCAAAGCCTACATTAGCTAAGAAAATGTGATTTCAAGGTGTGGAAATCATCGGTGCATTAAAATCTTTTTTTTCTTTTTAGGAACACTTCACAGAAGTAATAAAAAACCAGGAATTTCTTTTGCTCCCTGCAAATGAAATTGCAAAGCTCTTGTCTAGCGATGACATCAACGTTCCAGATGAAGAAGCCATATTCCAGGCATTAATGATGTGGGTGAGGCACGATCTGCAAAACCGGCAGCGAGACCTAGGAATGCTTCTCTCTTACATCAGACTGCCTCTGCTCCCACCCCAGGTACCAATGTGAGGGGCTAACAGGGAATTACCTACCAACTGAAACACTTGCCTCAAGCATCTTTGAGACAGAGAAAAGAATTCTGTGGACGGGTTCTGGTTTTGGCTGGGATTTTTGAACCATTCCCCCCCCCTTTTTTTTTTTTCTTCTAGTTGGATAGTAGATTATTTGTAAAGCCATCCCACACTGCCAGTGCAAATACTAGGCTCAGAATTAACTCCATAAAAATATCGGTCTAACGATATGACAAAAGAA
>JANHFX010022119.1:53541-76905 GCA_027560015.1 Chloroceryle amazona
ATCTAGATTACTGCTGACTATTCTGAGCATTGATGTTGTCCTTTAAGACTTGAGCCACTTCCTCAGAGAAGTTCCAGAGATGGACATAACTGGTTTATAGTAAGGTGATGCTGTTATACCTGTGTCACAGAAGAATCTTTCTATCTCATCAGAAAAGCTTAAGGAATATCAAGACACTACAGCTACTTTATGGATTTCCATGACTGAAATTGCAAATATTCAATTTTGGATTAATTATCAAAATCCTACAAGTGTTTGATTTAAAATATATTGAATATATTTAAAATACATTTAATATAGTCCAATATTCACAGAGGTGCCTGGTACTACGTGTTAAATTTGCTTACACTCACATCAAAAGGAGTTATGCATTCAGAGGGTGTAGCACTACACCTGCAATTTTAACCTTTTCTAAAGGTTAAACCAAAGTTTTGGGAAGAAAATCAAGCAAAGACATGATACGTAAAGACCTTTTTTTTCCTACCTTCATATTGTTTTGCTTGCATTAAAGCAGAGTTTCCAGCAAAACTTGAGTGAAAGGTGAACTAAAATTGTGTGCGGCTATGAATATTTGAAAGTACATCCAATTTTAGTGGTTTGGATTTAAGATCCTCACTTTTCCTTTCGTAGTTACTAGCCGATCTAGAAAACAGTCCAATGTTTGCAGACGACTTAGAGTGTCAGAAGCTTCTTATGGAGGCTATGAAGTATCATCTTCTACCAGAAAGACGTTCCATGATGCAGAGTCCTCGAACTAAGCCTAGAAAATCTACAGTGGGTGCACTTTATGCTGTAGGAGGTATGGATGCCACCAAAGGTAAGTTCAGGAATTAAATTAACTGTACACCTTGCTTGTGTAACAGACCCCCAGAAAATCTATGACAATTATTTACAGAGATCTCTTAGGAAAACAGCAATTTTGGGGAAAAAAAGAGGAAAGAAAGAAATCAGAACACAATCCTATGCGTTAGGTGTTCTCTCTTCTTGCAAGAATCGTATGTTTGCAAATGATATTCATGCACCTTCAAGTGTAGACCAAAGAACTTTGATTCAGATGGTGATTTTAAAATTAATTCTTTTAAGAATTTGTATAGTTTGACTTTGCAAATCAGAAGAAAAAATAATAACATTTAAGAAGTGAATCTTGAAATATTTTTTAGAACCCCCCACTCCATTTGTTGACAAAATTTAGGAAGGTGGGAATAAAAAAAGGAGGAAAAGACAAGCAAAAAGCATTACTGATTTACAGAGAACTCTTAGCTAAAGCTTATCAATCCTTCTTCTAAAACTGCAGATGGACAGATTTGTACTTTTTCATGAGTGCAACACTATGGGCACCTTTCTTTCAGGATTTCATACACAGGGTCTTTCCAGGTTTGTAATGGGAAGTTAAATGTTAAAAATGTGTTCCAGTTTTTATTATTTGATTTTCACAACTGCAGTCAGCTTACAGCTTTACACATTTCACTATCCCATTTAATAGGCAGTACATTAAATCATTTTCCACAGGAACCTTAGCTTCAAACCCCCAGCTTGGAGCCAGAGAACTCTAATAAGTTTAAAGTCTAGCGGCTTGGGGAAGAGCATTAATTTTAGCTGTTTAAGTTCACTTTTAATAGAATCACAAAGAAGTTAATCCATCTCATGGCTCGCAAAAAGTTGCTGATGGCTGACTTTTTGCCTATACCAGACCTTGCAGTGCTACCTTACTATCTGTGTGCAATCTAATCAAGTGCAAAATACACATTCATCTCCATCACAACATGAGAACTACTCGTTCCTAGGACAATTTAGCCAAATGAAGCTAAATTGTAGCAATTAGCATAGTTTCAGTAGTGATACTGATGATTTATGAATTACATAAAACAACCAAGGATTCAAGGTAATCTCTAAACTAACTTCTACCAAAATAAGAATACAATTTTGTAATAGGTTTTCCTCAGTAAAGGTTATGCAAAGAAAGGGCTATTTCAGTCAACATCTGCACTTCCCGTTGGTGCTTCTTTTACTTATTACCTTGGAATAAAGCCAGTTGTTTGAACTTTTGCCTTTTGATGGTTAAGAACAGCAGCACTTCCTCTCCTCCCTGCTGTCCTCTACAGCTCTGAGTCATACTTTGAGCCTGTGCTGGATTGTAAGATAAAGGAAACGGGACCTAGGAGACAATAATGCACTGGAAGGACAGCTCTGAGAAGGCAGTAACTGCCACCTCTGGCAATAATGCGCTTTCTGTGATCAAGAAAACTCTCAGGGAACGCCAGGTTTGGCTTTGTGCTTATCTCAGGTGCTATACGAAGTCAAAACTCAACTTCAAATGATCAAAAGAAGATCAAAGAGCTCCTTTTGGGCTGCTATTTTGAAAAGTGTGAATGTGCCTAAACTGCATTAACTTTCATAACCTCCCTTCCAGCCTCTGTAAAAACTGCAGCCTACAGGGTACGTAGGAACACACTGTGTGCCTTAATATGTTTTTGCTGTTTTTTCGTTAGTGTGTGAGCTACTTCTTTTGAAGCAGAGAAGTTTGGGGCACTCACATATTAGCATAGAATAAATGAGAAGGAATCAAAGCTGAGAAGAGAAAACAGGCTAACGAAACGGAAAGAACTGCTAAAGAAATACAGTTGCTCAGAATAAAAGAAGATAGGAAAGGGGAAAAAGGAGAATTGCTTTTATTGCAGATGAATCTAGTAATTTCTTTCCCAGCCTATGCATCTGGAAAAACATGTAGAGGAGACAAAAGATATCATGAGATAAGCTCTTATTATACTCATTTTATTGAGCATAGCAGATGATCTCTAGCAGACCTCCAAACCAATTCTACCTTTCCTGTCTGCTCCATCACATGGTTGTTTTCCTGTTGTAAATCATTCCTTAGCAGCTAACTGCCTATTGGCATTCTCTGAATGCTGCTTCTCTAGTCTGAAATCCCAGTCGAGGAACACGCAGGAAATCAGCTCTGTTTTTCTCATCTGGTTGCCCTCCACTGAGCTGAAGCTGAGCTCCAGGGTGCACTGTACGTGTCACCGGCAAGCGCGTCGACACTGCCTCGGTTGATACTCAGCCATCTCCCCACTGTGCTAAATCAGCTCTCAGAGGACAAACCACAGCTGCCGAGTGACTGACAGGAGCCAGCGCACGGCAAAGTGGCACTTGTGACTGGCAGAGAGCTAAGGCCTTAAGAATACTTGGAGTAAAAACATTACTAGGAGTTCAGTGACCTGAAAAAAAAGTGAAAATACAGCTTATCTATTCTTACAGCAGGCAAGCAGCTATTGCAAAGCTTCTGCAAAGGTGAACCTCAGGGAAGCTTCTTGAGGGAACCAAGTGTGTGCTTGCACTCAACTCGGTCTTCTGCCTGTCTCCACCCTGAAGAGGAAAATACCCAAAGTGTTCATGAAGGTGCATGCCCGAGTCCCAAGACAGACAGACACACAGATATATTTTCCATTTCTGCCATCACTAATGGCTTAAGCACAAACATGGTTAATAAGTACATAAGTCATGAGGTACCATATTCATAAGGAATATATAAAAAAATCCCACCCCAAACCCCCTACCTTGATGGTATTTATATGAATAATAGATTTAACATATCTCCATCAATTTTAACATGAAAACCTCTTCGCTGGCATTGAATTCTGCATCTTCTTGCCCCTAGCTCACTCTCGTAGACCTGACAATCATGCACACATACAATGAAAGCAGCTTTCTCACCAGGTTCCCATTTCATAACTGAACTTCTCAAGGAGACACGGTAAAAGTCCACACGCAGAATTTCAATGTCTTACAATTTAATAATATTTTGGGCTGTACCAACCATGGACTGCTGGGTCCTGATCAGTTCACAGCTATCACATACTACTTATGTTTTTAACAGGTACCACTACCATTGAAAAATATGACCTTAGGACTAACAGCTGGGTACAAATTGGTACTATGAATGGCAGGCGATTACAGTTTGGAGTTGCAGTAATTGACAACAAGCTCTACATTGTGGGAGGAAGAGATGGTCTGAAAACTTCTAACATTGTTGAATGTTTCAACCCTATCACCAAAGCTTGGACTATAATGCCTCCTATGTCAACACACAGACATGGCCTAGGTAAGAGATGCTCGCTCTTCATAAATACGTTGCATCACTGGCAAATGAAATTTGATTGACACAAACTCTGTTGACATAACTTTATAAACCATTTAATAAGATGTGGCAATATTTGTGGAAGATATTTTCCAAAGGCAGAGCTGCCTGTTGTCATAATTGTACGACATTCACAGTGAATGAATAATATGAATATGAAATCTAGAACATGTTGCTGGAACTATAAAGAAGGACAAGTTTACAGCTTGGGAGGGGACTGAAAGGGGGAAAATGTGACGATTTTGGAGTGATTTCTAAATCACAGTTCTTATGAAAAAGCTGGATTCTCTTAAGCTTACAGAAACGTGTATTTCTTGAAATCACTGGTAAATTCAAATGACATAGAATATTTTTCTTTTTCTTAATCACTAATAGAAAAAGATTGATCCAGAATTATTTGGTAAACCTTTGAGGCCTGTATCACCTTACCCACTGCTTGGTGGGGAGGGTAAAGTGTGGGGTTCTTACCAACTAGTCTGTCCAATTTATAAAAGCAATCCTAGTAAGTAGCAAAGGGAATGAAAACAAAACAGACTAAACAATTCTCATGGAAGTCTTCATAGTTACCAGCTGCAGGGGCATAATTCTTCTTGGCAAGTAGGTCACATTGGTAAATTTGAGTGATAGAAGTTAGGCTTATAACTGTGCATCAGCCTGGTCTGCAAAGCTGCCTTACACTTAGAGCTCCTATTAGCTACCCTGTGATTTTGTGGAGAGTTAGCACTTCTGAAAAAATCAGGCCATGTATATTTGGGTCTAAAAAGACAGATTTAGAAAAATTCCAAGCAGCCACATTGAAATATTTTGCCTTACCTAAGACAAAGGAAGCAAACGGTGGCAGCAGCTCCCCAAGGAGGTAGCACCAAAGCCCTTCTCTCCGGAGAAGGACAATGACACAGAAGGACAATGTCTGCACAGAGCTTTGCGAGGGTATCCAAGTTCACTCTCCTGTGCCCCAAGGACAACAGATACAAGCCAGCTCTTACCGAAAAGTGTGCTTGCTCCCCATATACACATTGAAATGTCACGGTAGCAAAGACATCCAGCTACCCACCCACTCAAGCTTTGTATTGGCAGGGCTACAGAGCTTCAGCTGGCTCAGAATAAGGAGGGGTGGTTGGTCTGGGCATATTTTTCATGGACTGGCTCAATCTTTGACTTCCTCTAAAAGAACAGAATTGCTTCTCATTTAGGGGCTCAAATTTGTTTTGGAATCAGGTCAACAGAAGTGGAAGAGATAAAAGTCCAAGAAGAGAATCTAAGAACTAAAGCAGCTTTCTTCCAGGCCCTTGTCAAAACATATTGCTTATTCAAAAAAAAAAGCCAACCCAAAACCACACAAAACCAACATATGAAATATTTTGTTTATCTCTGTTTATTCCGCCAAGCGACAAGGCACAGTTAAATACCAGGTGACATTGTTTATCCGCATACAGGGAATTGAAATAGGAAATTAACACACTACAGGTCACTGAAAGCACCTGATACTGGAACTTGTCCTAATTCTACCTTTTAAGGAGTAGCAATGCTTGAAGGACCAATGTATGCAGTTGGTGGCCATGACGGATGGAGTTACCTGAATACTGTCGAGAGATGGGACCCGCAAGCGCGGCAGTGGAACTATGTGGCTAGTATGTCAACCCCGAGGAGCACTGTAGGGGTTGCAGCATTAAATAGCAAGTATGTCAACAGGAAAAACTCTCTTTGCTTTTTCGTGTGCTTCCTTCCTTGGAAATACAGTTTCTTAAATTTTCTTTTCAACCTTATAGTCATTAATCACTTCAAGAAAAGAAAGAGAAAATATAATGCATAAAAATAAGAAAGAAAAGCTTTTCCTCTGTTGATAGGTGAATTGTTTTCAAGCTTGCAGTCATGTTTTAAACATATTCTAGCCCTCTTAAGATATAGCAATTTGAAAATGTCATGACATGGGTATCAGAATATATAACTTCCAGGGAGATAAGATCAGCTACTTTAAAATACACTCCAAGTTTACGTTTACATTTTAAGATTACCGTGTCTAAGGAAGCATTGCCATTTGAAAGAACGTCTAAAGAAACAATATTCACTTTACACCTCCTGCATGCATCTACAATTTTAACATAAAACTTCACAGGCAAGAATAATTTGAGAGGTTAGATGTATATGGTGCGTTCAATGAAAGGAAGACTAGTTTAATAACTAGGTAAGAAATAAAAAGACTCCTATAAATCTTACCCTACCCAGATTTATTCGGCCCTTCATCTCTTGCTTAAGTACCCTGAGATCGTGTGGTGACACTGGTCTTTCCAACATGAGTTTCCTATTTGAACATCCTCTTAAGACACTAAAGCCACCCAAGCACTTTGACTTGGGAACAGGAACACATGTCAATCTACTGTGCAACCTGTAGCAAGCAGTTTATTACACCCTGTGGTACATTCCTATTTGAAAGTGCTTTTATTTCAGCATGAGGCAGAACAATTCATAAATTAATACCTAGCAAAATTCTGGTTTCCTTCTTCAGCAACACAGTCTGGTGCTGGAAATACAAAAGCCTTGTGAAAGGCCGCAAGTTACGGTGGAGAGCACAGCTTGAACCAAGCTTTCTTCTTATTGAAGTCTTTTGAAAGCGTTTAGGAAGGACAGGTTGTAGGGGCTGGGAACATTACAGTTGCAGGCAGACAACTGCGTTTATCCTGAAACTTCATCCCTGGCTTCCCTGTTCACTTAAATTCCAGGGAAATAGAAGGATAAAGAGCAGAAATACCAAATGTCAGCAAATAGCTATTTGCAAATGCAAAACTTCACATACAAGTCAGGGGATTGCATTTTTTTTGCACTCAAACATGACATGTTTGTAATCATTAACTCAAAAGCCCAAGAGAGGCAGACCTGCCTGCTGCATCTCAGAGGAAATGTTCTCAGCAGCTCCTGTTGGTACCTTCCACAGCGACATGCAGGAAACTGCTTTGTCAAAGAGGAAATCCAGCCTGATCCTGACTCTGTTCTCAATCACTCCTGATACAAGCTGTCTCCAGCCTGGCTTAAATCATGTCTGTTAGTCTAGTGATGTAATTTCTGGCATACCAGGGGAAGCTGAGATCAAATGTCCATCATTCAGTGCTACTGCTGCAGTCTAACCAAGCAGAATGCTTCTCCTTTTCCTGTTTCCTAAGTCAGGAAGTATTTTGTTTTTTTTCTATTCAACCCCACCAGAAAAGATTTTAAGTTTCTGGGGCACAACACTCTTTGACCAATAAATGGTCTATTGAAAACATCGGTCAGTAACGGTGCATTTGTTTGGGTTTTTTTTCCTTTAGAGAATGGGAAACGTGACCATGTTTCTAGACACATTATGGAAAACAAAAAACCCCGACCAATCTGTTTGTATATAGAATGATTTCCTCTCTCTGTGAAAGCTGTGTAAACAAGCAGCGTGCATCTAATGTGATGAGAAAAATCAACCCCTCGCGTGTTTTATGGGTCAAAGAACAAACTACACAGCTAAATCCAAGTCCATCTTCCATTCACAAACATTAGAAGAGAGACCTCGAGACTCTGCATTACTGTAACAGTGGTCAAGAATTTTCTAGTTAAATTATACATCACAACAACCTAAAAATGTTTACTGCCACTACAGAAAACCAGGCACCTCTCAAGCAAAACTCAACTGATCTGTTTAAGGTGACTTACTCCAGACAAGTCCCCCATGTTCCCTAGGTCCCTAATTAGTTGTACTAAGTAAATTCAATCTCATGGCAGTAAGTAGTAACCAGGATTTGAGAGGCACCTGAACAACTGGCACACTAGACACCTAAACACATCTGCTATTGCAAGCAGCAGGCATAACTAACATAGTCCAGCGGTGTCCTACTTGATATGAAACACAAAAGAAATTCAGGCTTTGCAAAATTCATTGACAAAAAGCCACAACACCCTCAATGCCCATCAGTGGGAATTTCCACCATTTGCTTCATCTCACGTGCTGTCTCAACATCACTGGTTTACATCTCCACTTGCTTGCTAAGTGCCTTCATGCTGACCAGACAAGATGATGTTACCTGCATGGTAACGTCTGTCCAGCACATTTTCTTAAATACAAACATTGAGAAAAATATATTTAATATACTTCTGACCAACTTTTGTAATAGAAAATAAAATTGCTGAAGTTCTTTTACATATTAATGATATAGGAAAAATGCTTAACATGATACTAAGTGTGAAACGCTCCATAAGCCTGTCATAGGGAAAACTACCCAAATACTTCAAACATATGTAATCAAATACCATCTATAGCTCATATTTAAAGAGCCTGACATGCATTTTAAGCTTAATGTTCATATGTAACTGCTTGAAAATATATACTGCAGATGAAGACTGACTTCTTTCATACAGCATGCTAAACTCTGTGCAGAGAAAGCTACGGAGCGTAGCTGTCAGATGGGCATAAAGATAATTTTCAAGTGGCCCGAATGAACTAAAATTCCTATTAAAATGAAAAACTAAAGACTGATATTGTTTGCCTTCTGTGGGTAATTATCCCAGACTGTATGCAGTTGGTGGACGAGATGGGAGCTCCTGCTTGAAATCAATGGAATGTTTCGATCCGCACACAAACAAGTGGAGTTTGTGCGCTTCCATGTCCAAGAGAAGAGGAGGTGTTGGTGTGGCCACGTACAATGGGTTTTTATATGCTGTGGGAGGTCACGATGCACCTGCTTCCAACCACTGCTCTCGACTTTCCGACTGTGTAGAAAGGTAAGCAAGTTTTGGTTTATTTTTCTGTTTTTTTTTTCATATTCCAGGAAGGAAATATAAAATAATTTATAGCAGCAAGGGAAATCTCCTCACAATTGGAGTGTTATGGTCATAAAACATAATATGCCTTTTAAAATACAATTTTGAGCAGAATAACTGAATGTTTTTGTGATAACAAAACAATTAACCTTCAGAAGCCTGTTCCTTCCAGCTCCCCCTCCTATTTGAGCTGCCCAAGAGCCAGGTAAAGACAAATAAGACAAATTCAACATGCGACCTTTCTGTTTCTCAAGTAACAAAACCCAGTTTGTGCTACTTGTGTCAAATATTGTAGGAACTAAATACTCCTCATCTGTGGCTTCTGCCAATACTTTGGCTGATATTGATTAAAAGGTTAAAAATACTACAAATATCACATACTCAAAAGGGCAGTAGACACTACACAAGTATTTTCTGACGGAGGATTACTGAAAGAAGCATATTCCTGGAAGAAACTATGTTGCTATAGGAAGTCAAACTAAAACATATGCTAAGGGCCTGATTTAGCAAGCCAAAAAAAAAAAAAAGTAAACATGCACCAAAGTAAACCACTTGAGCTTGAATTCACACTTTAAAACTAAATAGCACATTAATACCTTGGCCTTATGCTCCTGGCTTTACATCCACTTCAAGTAACTGCCTTTTAAAATGATGCCTGTTGATCTGATCCTTATTTAACCCCAGTTTTGTACTCTCCACTGATGAGGACAGGTCTTAAAGACCTGCACATTCTGGAGCTTTCTTTCTGAGAAACAGAAGCATTGTGTGTCAAGGGTTGCCCTGCCACTGGGGGTGGCACGTGGCACTGCGTAGGAGGACAACAGAACACTTGAACCCTGGGTGAGAGGGGAACAACTCCTCTGGGTGTTTTAATGGGCCACTGACAATGTCTAGGTGGACACTCTTGTGTCACCTGGGGACAAGAAAGGCAAGCTGGGCAAGTATTCAACTCCCTGTTCTGGGTGACAATGGCTTCGGTTTGTTCTCAGGTGGTGTAAAGCTGGAATTCACTTGAACTTATAATGGAAATATCGTATGCATTGAAAATACAATCACCAGTTCTCTGAAGTACTACCGGGCATTCTGTGTTACAAAACTTTTATGGGCCACATGAGATATTTAATTTATTTTACAGGGAAGCTTTCTGAAAACATCAGTTTTGACAAGAAAGAGGAAAAAAAAAGTCTTTATGGAGAAAGAAAAAAAGAATACACTGACATTAATTTTGCTGAGTCGACTGATGGCCACGCTATCATTCCCTCAGGCTTTTTATGTTTTAAATGTATTGATTGTTGAATCTGATAGAAATGGAGAGACTGTAATCAATGAGTGAAAATATGGGTGTTTTTCCTGTGCTTGAAGACCCCTCTAGTGGCTAAATTCAATATTTCCTCATGTTACTCCTAGGTCTCTACCCTAGTTCATGGTGTAAGCTGAACTACAATACAGGAGAAAATAAGCAAATATCAGCAATATGATTTTGTAGTGGGCTTCTACAATGCAGGTTACTAAACTTGATCAACCACCATCCTAGGTATGACCCTAAAACGGATGCTTGGACCACAGTGGCCCCCTTGAGCGTACCTCGAGATGCTGTTGGAATTTGTCCTCTGGGGGACAGATTATATGCTGTCGGGGGTTACGATGGCCACACGTACCTGGACACCGTAGAGTCCTACGACGCTCAAAATAACGAGTGGACAGAGGTAATAGGAAGAATTGCTTAATAAATAACAGGTTCTCTTCCTGCAGATAGGAAGAATTCTGTCTGAGTAAGGGACAAACCAAAAATCATTCTGTTGTGAAATTATCCCTGGTTTTGTGCAAAATGATATATTAGGATGCAGGAATACTCGAGGTAGGCTTCTGTAAACTATCGGTCGCCTCTCCTTTGAAATAACTGTATAAAGCTTCTCAGAGTTCAGGGCAGAGGCAGGGCACGGGTGAGTGAACCAAGTCCCACTAATCATTTCGTGCTTGAAGTGCCTACGGTTGCTGCTGGTAGAGCTGGCGTGTGTTTGTCAGCAATGCCCTCTACTGGGGCACTGCCGGGTTTTCCTGGTGAGGACCATCACTGAGAGCAAGAGGGACTATTTTAAATTGTCCCTCTGTAGGCACACAGTCCCTGCTTTTGGAACACAGGAGAAGAATGTCTTTTACACAAGTTAAGCACAACACCAACCTACACTCCTGTAACTCTCACCAGCTGCTACAGCTGTTTCCCAAGAGCCAAAATTCTGGTTTTAGACACCTAAAAAACCTGATTTTTTAGCAGTACATTAGTTTGAATAAACAAATTGCTCTCCTGTTCATCTGCAAGTAATTTTTTTTAGATCTACCCATAGGAGTGTACTAAAAATGTTTCCTTTTTCTTTTGCATTTTCTTTTTCCTTTTTTAGGAAGTTCCTGTCAATATTGGAAGGGCTGGAGCATGTGTTGTTGTTGTCAAGTTACCCTGAGGACTATAAATATTGTGAATCTAAAGCGAGTGGAGTTTCACGAAGACTGAGTCAGGAAGATAAGAAATATTTCCAGCGAGCAGTACAGACTATACACATCTTCACAGCTCTCCATTATAGACAGCAGTGATCTCTGAGCCATTCTGCTATTAGAGCACCAAAGTGTCTTCCTGCTCTACAAAAAAAATCAGAGAACTTTACACGAGTAAATTATTTTATTATGCCTAATACATAAAAATCCAATAATATGTTTAAATGGTTCAGGTTTGTTACAAAAGTGTAATTGTTATTTATAAACTGCAGCAGTCAAGTGTTAAACGGGTGTGTAAGATTTCATAAACTGTTTTCTATGTTGGCAGTAATGCTGATGTTTACAAAGAGATATTTTATATTTTAAATAAAAAAAAATGACCAAGAGACAAACACCTTCAACAGAGAACTGCACAGAAGGAAATATTTGCCTGTACTATCACTGGCAACAGAATAGTAACTTCATTCCTATGGTCAGAAGTTAAATTACTAAATAAACTTTATAATCGAGTCGAGAAGCATCGAATTTGGTTGCTATTCAACCTGTACTGTGAGAGAATACCCAATTTTAGCAGCGTATTAAATTGAATAGTGCAAGTTAAGAGATAGTAGAATTAAGGTATCTTTATGCTATGAAGTACGTGCCAACAGCAAGAAATCTCTTCTGTCAAAACACAATACTAACAGAACTTGCAATCATTTTCACCGTGCGTAGATTTGTGGTATTTTAATGCTGATCAGCGTGTCAGGTTATTCATGGAGATGTCTTTGCCCACTAACCATCTGCTAGTATGCATTAAACTAATTTGACTATTGTTGGGATAATCACCATGCATTCAATTTTTCAACAAAAAAAATATAATTAAAGCCCTTTAATATCATGTACAAAATGAACTTTTTATATCATATTGATATGACAGTCTTTGACCTCAGCTGAAGATTACCAGCTTTCTCTCATGTACAGTAGAAATACGGTATGAAAAAGCCCACATCCACTGTGTAACGTTATATACCATTTATATAGGCATGTTTATGTATGATTTGAAATTAAGGAATACTAAGAAGCAAGAACAAACACAAGAAGAATCACCTGAAAACAGCGCATAATATTCCACGTGCATGATATTTTCTTTTTCGTGTGCCAATTTCTAATGAAGGTATTGATTTGTTTCACATTAATTATTTTTTTTATATATGATTTCAAATGCTGGAAGTGTATTTTAGAAGAATGTATGTAAGATATTCTATGCTGTAAAGCACAATATTTGGACAATATCTACTTCAGTGTCTGTTATGTTGTTGTTTTGTCAGTACCAGGGAGATGAGAACTCTCTGAACGCGTAGACTCTTTCCTGATAGAATATGGTGTTTTCAGGATTCAGCAATACACTATTTTAAAAAATTTCTAGTATTAATCCCATTGAATGCTTCTAAAGATGAAATCTCATACGTGTATTTATAAAAGAAAACACATTTTTAACTTCAAAAATCAATTATGTTTATATAGAGCATGCTACATTCAAATAAAGTTTACTTTCTCTGCTAAAAAAGTATAGACTGTATTTTAACAACCTCGTGGGGTTTATTTTACATCTTTTCAGGAACAGTAGACACAGAAGTATCATCTCATTTTTGTACTCTGAAAGAAGAGAAGATCCTGTCTTAGTGTCCTTACCTGGTCCACAAAAACTAAAATTTCCCTTCCTTCTAGCATTTCTTTTTAGATAAAATTCATCTTCTTCCTTTCTTTGAGTCCAAGATAAGTGCCAATATTGTCATGCTGGTTGTCCTTGCTATGAAAGGGGCTCACACCCCTCAGCCCTTGGCAACCTGAGGAAATACACTACTAAGATTCTACTTCTGCTTCAGTGCAAAAGTCTCTTGGTAGCTTGGTGGCCCAGGAAACAAACTTTACTTTGTGACTATTTTCATTTTGTACCTATTTTTCTGGAGGAAAAAAACCTCAATGTAAAACACCTCAACAAACCCAAAATAACCTGAAGAGCCAAGCATATGGAGAACACGCTCTAAACCAGCGAGTGGTCATGAGTTCGAATTCACATCAGAGAAGGAAGGTATTTTCATTTCCCACCAAACCAAATCGAGAGCAAAAGCAAAGGGGGTAACCACCAAGCTTGACAATGAATTTGCATCCTAAGACATTTAGGAATGTGAGAGAAGTGTTCATTTTCTCTCCTTCTCCCCCACCCCGTACTAGGAGGAAACCTATGACCTACCGAGAACATCTTTTGGGAGCAAACATTAATAATCAAACCACTAATATTTTTGCCTTATTCATTGCCATGCCTGCTTTGGTCATGCAAAAGCCATGTGCACTTTTTGTGTAAGTAAAGACTTGGGAGGATCAGAAGAGAAGGGTCTCTGTTGCTTATCATTCAGGCTCTATACCATGTTTTTCCCATGTTCTCCAGTAACCAGTAGAACATTTATTCTACCCTTATTTGGAAAGCACTGCTGTTGAATGCCCATTTTTAAACCCTTAAAATATAAATGATACAAACTTTGGACAACTGATTGCAAGATACGTGCAAGAGGCAAATCAGAACAGACACTGCTAAGCTGCCAATACCAACGGGTCTCTCTCGCAGGGTCTTGGCCCAGAATTTGAGGTTTGTCTGGGGTAAAAGGAGGCACAAGAGAGAAGCAGCCATGGGTCCTAGCCTAGCAGAGTGGTTTACAAATATAAAGCCATATCTAAAAACCATATCAAGTCTACAGTAAGGAAAGAAAATGAAGACTTGACCATGAAGAGGTCAGTTTGGAAGAACAGCAAGTGTGGGTAAGTACCTTCATGTGAGCACACAGGACCAGCCTTGGAGATCTGCGGGGCCTGCAAATGTCCTGACTGCAGAGATGACAGAATTCCCCTCCCTCTTTGTCCCTTCAGCTGGAAATGTTATTCTATCTCTCTCTATCAGTACGAAAGGCCTGAGCCACTGAGGACTAACACCTCGGTATAACCCCCCCTTAAACAGATCTTTCAATCCACTGCCATTTCTATAGTTTAAGAAAGTCTCAAAAAGAATCTTAGAGAAAGATTGCACTTTCTGTATTTCTTTATCTTTCCCTCAACAAATTGCATCATGAGGTTTGCTTATTTTTAAAAGAAGTCACATCAGAACGAAAAATTTCAGCACCCTGTTAGCTTGTGGCATGCAGCTACTTTTATCAGACGGATAAAGTCAGCAGCTCTTCCTACCATGAACCACAATCACCAAGGCAGAATCCGTGAGTATTTGCACACGTGTGTTGGGATGGACCATTACTTCCTGTGCAAGGCTGTAGTAACCAGTACGCTTTCTACATTTTAAGGCATACCTTGTTATAAAAACAACAGGGAAAGAAATACGAGTAAGGGGAAATGGGAAAAGATGGGAAGACTACAAAGCAGAGAAAAGTCAGAGAGCAATACGAATGCAACTTGAATTTATAAAGTGGTCAGCTTGGGGGAGAATAGATTTAAAAACCACATGTAGAGAACTAATTCTGCATGGCCTTCTCCTTGAGTGAAAACTCAGGCCCCAACCTCTGTCTGAAGAGGTGGTGCTGAGACATCTGCTATTAAGGTGCCATAGAAAGCAGAAGTGCTGAAGGATCAGTTTCTTTCCACAGTTTTATGTGCAACTGGGAATCGGGTTGTATATGAGCTGGCAATTCTGGAGCTGTTGATATCAAAGTTCATTTTGTCCCAGAAAGAATGAGGAATATTACATGCTCACATCCTGAATTAATTTCAAAATACTCTATTTTAGGATGAAATGATGACAGGAATTATCATGAGATAAAAATCTTAAATGATAGAAAACATGACAATAAAATTTGAGCAGATGCTTCAATTTAAAAATAAAGTGGCACAATTGATTTTTTTTTTTTAGAGAAACCAGTTCCCTGGTGGTTTTAGTACTAAAGTTTGATTTTTTTTTTTCTCCTCCCGTATTATTTGTACAGCAGTGAAAAATCAGGTGAAAGGAAACTAGCAATTCACAAAAGGAAACTGGATGTCTAAGAGGAAGATAGAAGAAAAGCAAACTGGGGAGAGTTTGGAGATGTTTAGACATCAGTAGGCGAGAGCAATGCTAGAGATATTCTCTGATGAGGTGTCATCCCTTCACATTTCCTCCCTTTCTCCAAACATGAGTAGGTGCAATAGTTATGTAGCATCTTTGATTGTGAGGTACTCTGACAGCTGCAAGCACAGCTGGCTCACCTTCAAAGTGTGGGCAGGAGCCATCCTCTCTTATCTCTGACCTTGCACTGCTCTGGGTTTTTTCACATGACACTCACTGGCAGAATGATTATTTGGGATATTTCTTGTTTGCCCAAATCGTTGTGTTTTCTTTTTAAGCCCTGGCCCCCTAAAGAACCACTTTCCTCTTTGGACTGTGTGGTAATTTCTATATGTACTGGACCAGCAAATATACTTCATATAATGGAATGTATGGGAAGCAGGGATACCACTTGCTCCATGAAATCAATTCTGGGAAAGACAAAAGGGTCACCTTAACCACTCTCATTGTCTCTATCTACCAGGAGGAGAGATTTAGGCAGAGTGTAAGAACCAACTAGCCCAGAAAACTCCCTTCCATTTCTTAAGCAATGTTATTTTCAGCAACTTAACTGCATTGCTGGAGCATTCCTCTTCATACCCCATCTCCAAGGCAGGAAAGCAGGACTACAGCTATTGCCAACTCTTACGGAAAGAATAAATTATTTCCCTAATGCCATAGTAGAAAAAAATACATTAAGGGAAGGACTTTGACCCAACTTATTGCAACACCCAGATGAGTGAATAGGCTCGTCCGTTTTGGACTGTAACTCCACTAAGCCAACAAGATTTGAGCTAGCTACTCAACTAGCTCCTGCTGCCACCTTTGCTTTTTTCTGCCTTCTTGGTGGAGGAACTTTAACAAACAGCTTTTCTACAGTACATGCTGAATTGGTTGAAAAGCCCCATCTTTTCGCATGAAAAGAGGCAACTGGTTGTGCATGCCTGGAAGGAATGTCCAGGGTAATTTCCTCAAAAGGAAAAAATGAAGTGTCATGTGAGGCTAATCCCATTTCTTTCTACCTGGATATTTCTGTACACGGTTATCACATGATGGAATTTTTTTTCCTTCCCATGTGAAATTAGACTCATTCAGAGATAGGGTGCATGATGCTAAATACCTGGGCTTCACTGACTCCTCAAAACCAACATCAGCTCCTTTTCCCTGTTCACGGACATCATTAAGAACAGCATGCTGAATAAACTGAAATGAATTTATTTGTATATTCAGAGTAAATCCTTCCCATTTGGAAACTTCCTTTTATTAACTAGCATTAATTCCTGAAGAAATTAAACTGAACCTGTGTAACACTGACGTGGTGTTTTTAAGAGTACCTACAGCTGATATTCAAACCTCATCTCTTATTCCCTGTCTCCTTTTACAAGAAAAGGGGAGAATTTTATCACAGCAGAAATCCTTTCACTGCCACTTGCGCTCAGAAAGATGAAGGTCTGCTTTTTTTCCCTAGTAAAACTGCATGCTTTTTGTCTTTAAGATCTCTCCTGACCTTATCTCTCGCTAAAGAAATCAGATAACAAAATGCTAGAGCCAACCATTCCTATTATTCAATAAAGCCCCACTACATCACTGACACAGTCAGTAAAGGTTGCACACCTTTTCTTCCTCATGCCCACATCCCCGAGGACAGTTTTTGCCCCCACTGCAATTCTACATAAACAAAAATAATTAAAATCTGTTTTCTTGTACATGAATAATTCTGTTTATGGAGGGTACAGAAAAAGATGGCACTAACTTCACATGATCAAGATTTTGACAAGCAAATCATATATGGCTAAGAAGAAAATATAACTGCCACTTATGGGTTGGTCAGATCATTTGGGAAAGACTGTCCAGGAATGATCTTGAAAATATGATATTTTAAGTATAAATTAATACTTCATTCTTCAAAATAAACTATATCTGAAAGTGTAATTGCATATTCCTCCAGCAGAAAGTTTAACACAAGACACTTTCAGTCTCATTTATCCTTTTTTGGTGACAGAATGAATCTGTTTTAATCAAACTCAACATCCAGTCTCAATTTACAGGAATTGTTAAGGAAATATTTTATGGTTTAGAGCAAATTATTTCTGTTACAGAAAGCGTTGAGGAAGGAGGAGTGGACACAAAAATTAGGATACTTTCAGGCAAGAGTGTGAGAGATTGGATATAAACCCCAAAGTGACTGCAAGAACATTTACCCTTTGTTATCCTTCTTGTGTCTGTAATTTAGGTGGCATTCCCTGATGCTCTGGAGAGGCAGCCTCTCACATTTTCTTCTTCATTAGATGTAGGCAGAGAAATATATAGCAAAGAAAAACAAACACACCCCTTAGTACACAGGCAAAATAATAAATCAGAGTGCCTTTGAACTGCCAGATGATGGACTGACATTCTGCTAGCAGATTATTGCTTTATCTTCTGTTCCAGAGATAAACTTGGTAAAAGGAGACTGTCCCTTTCCCTGAACAATTTTCACAACAGAAGTTGAGTAAATTCCAGTAAATTTCAACAACCAAAAGACACAACCATCGATTGAATGCCATCTAATTCTAACTGCAGTCACCTGAAATTGAAATGTCCTCTGTTCTCCCTGCTTTGAGGTGAAGCAGCCTTCAGAGCAATTATATGACTGATTTAGATTATCAAGACAACACACTTGTAAGGCTTTTGTCTCTAACTAGGTTATTCTCTTTTCTTCTGGACACAACAAATTTTGCAGAACTTTACAATTTCTTATGTATATTGTTTTCAGGTTTTTCTGTATAAGAGGCCACCTGAGGTAGTTTCCTTGTATGGGTTTTCTGGTTTGTTTGGGATTATTTTTTCCCTTTGTTTTCTATAACCCCTTCAATTTGTGCGTGCTTATAATGTCACTGCCCTTTGGCCACATCATTTGCAACCTTTATGGCATCATAAGCACCTCCCTAATCTATTGCAAAATAGATTATCATGAAAATAATACAATACCCCCATAATATCTTGACAGATATATAGCCCAGGAAACATTTCATAATTGTAAAAGCAAGAGCAGAAAAGATGAAGAAAAATAGCACGGGGAAAACTAGAACGTAACTTTTCATTTCTTTCATAAACCAGTTTTGTTTAAACCACAATCTCAACCTGGACCTCTTACAATTGCAGAGACCAAGGACTGAATGGCCTGCACTCAAGGTTTACGGAAACTTGGACAGCTTTTCTTCAATCTGTGCACTAACAGGAGATCTTTTTTGTCAACCAGGTCGCGCATGCTTCATTTTCTACATCAGATTTTCCCACTGTGAATTTCCTTAGAGTTACCTGATGCTTGTCAGTGACTTTTTCAGTCAGGAAGACATGAACTTGTTGTTTAACAGACCCACTTCTTAATAAGCAGAGTCCTCTTCCTTAGGAAATGGGATACAAATTTGGTCATCATCTAGTGCTTGGAAGTCAGGTATTGAATCCTGAGGTGCTCTCAAACTGCTTGAGTGTACACTGAGATGGCCACAGCTCATGGATTCAGTTCAGGCTTCACAGTTTGCAGTACAGGGTTTGCTCAGGAGATGGTGCTGTGTGACAATTTTTAGAGAATCCTGGCTCTGAGAATATGAGGCTACCTTGAAGTAATATTTACCTTTTAAATAGAAATAAACTCTTCCCTATTTCACAATCTCAAGAGACTACTCCATTTCTTAGTGAAGCTGTCTCCCGTTCCTTCCCTGCCACCACACGTACAATCACACATGCTGCTGACCTCCAAAGAGCACGTCTGGTGTAAAAGTTACAGCCAAGCACCTTCTGGAAATATTTCCAACCCAACAGTTGGTACTGCTGGCCCTGCGCCTGTCCTGTGGTTTCGGCACACCGAAAACGTCGCTTGCTTTAACTTTTGCTGAGCAGAAATCACAAAAACCATTACATTAGTTGTAGAGACTCAGCAGGAAAAGCTATTACCATATGGCCAGACTGGGGAGGAGAAGCCTGTGTTTTTCAGTTGGCCCATTAGCCCACCTCCTCCACCAGCAGCTATCCCACCGCACCTTCCCCTCACATAAGCCAAGCATATTTAAGATGCAGTCCCTGAGACAGGAAATAATTCCCATATCTCTGCCTTTTCTAAATGGGACACAGTTTCTAAGCAAGACAAGTCTATAGATATTAAGACCATATATAAAAGAGAAAATGTTTTTTTCTGATACCCCATTTTCCATCTTAGGGCAGCCATGAACAGGGGCTAAACACAATGTGCTTTACATTAAAAATGGGAAACTTCACGTAACCCAAAAGTTTCTTTCTATAGGATATTAAGCAGGGTATCATCCCTCTCTGTATCAGTTAAGAGCGGGACTGCTTCCAGATATAGGATGTAATTTTTCTGGCATTTTTGCCAACAACCTCATCATGTCTCACTTCTCTGTAAGTCTTCTCAGCTGCAGCTTGCTTTTATATATACAAATCATTCCCCCTACCACCCAGAATTAATATACAATTCAATGCTATTACTTCTGGATTTCAAAAAGAGGTTCTGAAGTACAACATTAAAAAAACAAAACCAAAAAACCCAAACCTAACAAAAAAACCCAAGCCAGTTTATGAATTACTTCCTTCAGAAAATAGAGACCAATTTACCCTCAGCTTTATACAGTTAAGACAGTTGTAAATAATAACTAAAAAAATACATTGGAGCAAGGCAGGAGTATAACACCACTTGAAAATTGCCCTTTCCTCTGCCATACTTTATTCAAAGGGATAAAAAGGATACCTGTCCATTACTGACCGACTTCATCTGTCAACTCAGGCTAAGTCTGAGCTCAGAGATTTTTGACTAAGCCTTTCCCTCCCCTCCTGCCTCTCAACACCAAGCAGGAGCTTCCAATTTCCTCCAGAATTTGGAAGTATCATTTCCCTAAAGAATGGCTGAGCTTTTTTCCCATTACCTGCTCTTCTATTCTCACAGGCTCCTTTAAAGAAACATCCCACTCTCGGATTGCTTCCCTACATTTAGAGTTTTTCCCTGCTAAAGGCTTAGCTCGACAGTTACATGACAATGTTTACATGCAAAATCACACAAGTTCAGCTAATGCCACTTGTCAAGAAAGCAGTCCAAGGAGGAACAGTTTTAATTTCAAAGCATTCAAATCTAAGTTAATCTTTCTTAAAATAAAGATAAAATCAGCACTTCTAGATGAAAAAAAAAAGCGCCTATGCGTACAGCTACCAAACAACTGATGATAATTGAAACCCCACATTCTGCCCAAGATATTTCTGATAAGAATTGATTATCAAAGATCTCATTAGTTGCTTTCACTCTACACTGTTTGGATTGAACAATAGTAAATGAAAAGTCTTGTGATGACTGTGTCTTTACAACTTGAAGTATTACACTGATACTCAGAAAAACATGTGCTTGTCAGATTCACAGTTGGGAAAAACAGTTCGCCATGTAAAGAAAAATTCATTTTAATCACACTCAGTAATCAGATTCTTTTGTGAAAAAAGGGGCCTGCAGCTGCTAGATGGAATCAAACACGCTTTAAAAATAAAGAAAAATCACTGTGGCATGTTTTTTCCAAGCAACATTGTACACACTTCATTAACAATATTCTGTAAAAATGAGAAAGATTGGAGAGAATAGGTCAGGAGCCAAAACAGACACTGAAGAGCAGGAAAAAAACCTCACAAAATGAAAACTAGAGGGAACAGATTAGAAGAATTCTGAGGAACCTCTCCAACTCCACTAAAGCTTCTAAATACAATAAAATCAGTATAAAAATCTCATTTGATGATTTACTACACTTAAGTAAAAGGACCATGAAGCAAGGCAGAAGCAATGAAGCTACAGAGTATGAAAGTATTTGTTACAGACCTTCCCCTCCCCAGCCCCTCTTCCTGCCAGCTCAATAGTTTTGTCAGCTCAGAAAGCAGTGGTTGGAATCTTTTTCACTCTGTACTTGGAGATGAAAATTGTGTATATTCATATTTCAATTATCTGCCTTGCAATCATCACAAAGGAGTTAAAATTCATAGCGTTTCAATGCTGAGGTTTTTATTTCATTTAACAACAGAGGATTTAAGGGCCTTAACTGATTCTTAGTTAAAAAACTGTAAACCCCAAAATGGGATATTTCCTTGAAACATAAACATCAGCCTCAGCTTTTGTGAATTCCACTTCGCATACACTTTCTTTGTCTGTTATATCCTTGTATTGGTCTCTTTTGGTCACAGTCAAGCCTTTTTGTTTGTTTTTTGTTTTTTTTTTTCTTCACTAGGTTGTATCATAAAGCCCTTATAATTCTCTCCAGACTGTCAGGTTTTTTCTGCCCTCAAGAGACAGATATAATGGAAGTTCCGCTACCTACGTTGGCATCCTGTCATAAACACACTGGAGCTAGAGATAAAAGTAAACTTTTGCTACTGTTACTTTAGAAATATTGTTTGGAAACTGATTCAATAATTGTCACTCTTTTGAAAGGTTTATAGTCCCATCATTTATTTATATAACTTTTTTTCATTATTATTATTATTCTTTAAAACAAAGTCTTCCCAGAAATACAACCTTGAAATGTCTTTATGTAGTCTGATCGTTTATTTTCCTTCCCAGTCACTGCAGAGGCAACCCACTTGTTTTCCACATAGTGCATGTTCCTATCATCTCCAAATGGCTGGCAACACAGCATTAAAGTAAATAGCCATACAAGAGAAGAATTTGTTATGAGCCCCACAGCATCTCACAGCCAGCCTTGACCAATAGAGCATGTCTTAAAGAAGGTAAAAAGTTAACTAGGAATCAAAGCATTGTCTATTGGTTTCTAAAAGTACTGCAGAGTTACACGGTTTAGTCTCAAATTCACAGTGGAGAACAGACATTTTTAAGAGGATAAGCACAGGAATTTGGAGCATTGTGCTTGGATAGTGATTGATGGTTACACAGGTAACAAGCTGTAGATCTGAATGCGCAACTAATTTCTTGTCTTTCAGACACCAGAGTTACAGGCTTCCAGAGGAGACTGTTGAGTGCATCATCATAATAATAATAACCATAAAAGAAAAACAAACCCCAAACCAAAAAAGATGCCCCCCCCCCCAACCAGTCTGTAATAAAACACTGCATTCAAAATCTTCCCCTATTATTTCCCAGGTGCACATTTTGGACATGCAACATCAGCTACATCAAATACTGCACTTGAGCACAACGAATGAGCAACAGAGCAATGTGATAGCTGTAATGCCTCCAAAGGGAAATAGAAAACAGCTTCTTAAAAGCAACAGTTAAAAGCACTTTTATCCCTTACATATTGCCAGAATCAGGATTTAAAGGGGCAACGCAAGAATCAAAAAGTGATTTGCAATTTAAAATACACCTTCTGTGTGGTGTATTGAAAGTTTCTCTTTTCCCCTGTTAAATGTTTGCTCTTCTATTAGAAGCTGCTGTTAAGTAAAATAAATGCAACTGCCATGGTTCATGGAGAAATAAATATGATACACATCATACTATGCCTCGCTCATTTGGTAAACACTTTATTCTGTGTTTCATGACCTACGAAAACTAAAGATGCACTTCATAAAACAATAACTTAATTGTAAAATAACTTATCTGGCAGATAGGTTCTAAGGTGATGCCTTTTTTTCCAGCCTATTGCCAGCCCCATCTCGAGACAACGCAGTAATAAAATATGGAATTTTCTTCTTTACAAAGGTTCTTTCTCCATTTTTCAAAACCTAACCCACTAAGAACATAAACTTGTTATTACTAGGACTCTAACTGATTACAGACCAAAACTCTGCCCCATATCTAACTGGATGTACATCTCATTTTTCCAGGTTTGAGATATGGGTGGATTGTAGTTGTTGATTGTAACCAATCCTAAAATGTGTCACCTCTATTTCTGTAGAGATGAGGTGATAGGAA
>JANHFX010022119.1:77005-87574 GCA_027560015.1 Chloroceryle amazona
AGACCTACTACTTTTACTGAGACCACACCAATAAAGCTATTGTTGAAAACAATGATGTGCATGTGAGATGAGGCAGAAGGAAAGAAAAAGGGAGGAACATAGAAAGCTAAATTAATGAACTGAAGGAAATGCACTCCAGGTGATAAGTTCCATGTATAATGTGCATATACATACCTACATTATACTGTATTATACCCCAGCTAAGTGACTACACGGCACATTTTACACTCCACCATGAAGGTTTGTTCTTGGGTCTATTTACTACTCCAGCTTTTTATGTACTCAACATTTCTCTACTATAATTTCCTCCTCCTGTGTTGAATTTTGAACACACTTTTGAGCTAAATATATAGTGACATCGCTTTGATATGGAAGAGAAATAATACATTTTTGAATCCTATAAAACCGATAAGTTAGATGCTGTAGTGCAGTTTCCTAATTTTCTTTAGTTTAGTTTCTTTATATTCTGCTTAAGAGATTTGCTTTGATTTGGGGAGTTTCTCCCCTTCGGTAGTTTTCGTAGGAAGCAAGCAGACATCACTTGATGCTGCAAGAAGTGCATTACTTCTCACGATCAGCCATCAGCCTTTTTACCAATATCAAGTACCAAAAAACAGTAGCGAGAATCAAACCTGTTCTAAAGAATTGAAATTATAAATAAAGGTCATCAGTGTGGTCAATCTCCAAAACTCAATTTAGGTGTCAACGGCTAGTTCACAGTCCTCTGAAACTGTCACTGCCAAAGGCACAGAGAAGTGAAACTCAGTCTCACCATGCGGAACTAACAAGGATTAAATGAGAACAAACAAACAATAAATTATTTGAGAAAGATCAGCAAACACAAAAATATGATCTGCCTTTTGACTCCTAAACTTTTATTAACCAGTGCTAAAATAATCAATCATTCAAGCTGACCTAATGAACTCTATGACTGAAAGCATTCAATAAAAGCAAGAAAACACTCAATATATGCTGCAACCCTTCCGAGCCAATGACCTTGGGATTTGAGTCTTAGGAAAAGTTTGCATTGCATTAAAGATTCTACCACTGAAACTCCCTGCAACTTGAAACCCCTGTCATTTCATCCCCGTCTAGTGCCGAGCACAAGAGTCTGGTAATTCAGGACAAAGTTTGGTTGTAGTCTCCTGCAGGTGGTAACGCAAAGTCACAGAGTCTAGCCAGGGTATCTCTAACGGCACTCCAAGCTATTTTTACAAAGCAAATCAATTTTTAAATGCGGCATTGAATTACAATATCAGTAATTTCATTTGGACTTGAAAAAAAATACCACAAACAGCAGACTGCTTGGCTGAAAGCAAAAACAAGAGAAGAACAAGCTGCATTTGAACACGAGAGAAACTGACGTTTGGGTTACAGAGACAATTCAAACTGGGTCCGAAGCAGCGTTTGAAATGAAAGAAACAGTGATACCCCATATCCCTGACTGCGTATCCATTACTTTTCTGCTTTTAAAAGTTTAAAAGCTTGTGATGTGTTTTAATAGTAAGAGATTTAGTAGAAGGAAATTATATTACTGGAACAAATAAATGCATACAGCTCTTACAGAAGAGGAGGACTGTCTGGGGGTTGGAAGTTGACGGTGGACTCCTATTTCTTTGGCTGGGGGAAGAGGTGACCATTTACTTAAAATGCTAATGAGGCAAGGGCTTTGATTGGGAGGATAACTCATATTAAAAGTTGATGGGCTAATTAGGATAGTGAAACGCCTAACGCTTTAAAGAAAAAGTGGCTTTTTCTCCTGCATGTTTATTTCTTTGGACTGACTTCCAGTAACTGGATAATGATGTCATAACTGACTAAATTCAAATGTCATGAAATCTTTGTTAATGTACTAAATGAAATTACTATTCAGTTACCTGTTAATAGGAAGAGTGCTACTATGACAAGGAGCTGTGATTCTAGCATGTAATTTATTTACTTATTTATTTTTATACGTGTTAAGAGCTGGAATGGCCACTGGACTTCAGTAGCCTTTTGTTTTGAAAAGAGAAAAGAATACAGGTTAGTGCCACAAGACAATAGGGACTTCAGGACCTCAAAAATCTCAACTTCTTTTATGGAAATCCTTTAGTTGTCTTCACCACAACTATGCCATTAAGCTGTGCAGTACAAGCATAAAGCGTTTATGGTCTTAAATAGAAGGAAGAGCCAAAAAGAGTGGTGTTCATGACTTCTATGTAAGGGGTGAAAAAACAATACAATGAATTAAATGGGAAATGAGCCATGGTGGTGTTCTGCACTATTTACCAACAATCGAGGTGAGGGTTCTGCACTATTCATCTTCAACATTCAGACTGTGTCCTAAGATAGATAGCTACCAAGGAAAACTACAACCTCTGTTAGAAGATGGCTACCTGCTTTAAACTGTTAAATATACATGCAATTTTGAAAGCTCAAAACAATAAATTGCTTCAAGCCCAACCCTGTGTTTTACACAGCCTTAGAAAAAAAAAAACCCTTCCACCAAATGACTTTATAAATCAACATACCAGTCAGCTGGGAAAAGCAAATAAATCAATGGTGTCATTCTAAAATATTTCTGCAAGGTAAAAATCTGAAGAGGTCAGACACTGCTAAAGATTATCTCTCCATTCACAATTAGGGAGCTTCTCAGCAGTGCTGGTTATGCAGGCTGGAGAGTGGAGCTCTATCGGCTCACAACAGGTGAAGACGTGGTGCAATGAGCCTCCTTGCAGAACAGAGACTACAGACCATGAGAGAGCAGCAAGTCACTGTTCTAGAAGAGTTACGTGTGCTTTGATATAAACAGTACTTAAAACCTGCATGTCTTTTTAAACACTGTGAATAATTTGGGGAGTCTGTAATCCACAGCCTTTAATTACAGATAGCACAGATCAGGATGGAGAGCTGGATGTGGATGATCAACTCTTAGAGGCCCATGGGAGAAATTGAGAAAGTTCAAGAAAGGCCAGATTGGTCTTTACATTCATTTTACTGTGTCTGCAGTGCCAAGAGGCCCGTAAGGAAGGCGTCTGGGGACTACATTTAGGTCTGCTGCAATCTAATGACATCAGGGGGAACGCAGGAGAAAACGGAGCCAAACCTGTGCTCTCTGTGAAAGACACAAATGCACCGTCAGACAAAGCTGGCCCAAGGCACAACAAGACCTCAGCTTGTTAGGCAGCAGCAATATGGGGCAGATACAGGTTTGTATGACCAAGGAAATGAACATTTAGAAAGGGGATGCTTGTGTCTTATGCAGGCTGTCTAGGAGTCTCCGAGGAGTGGGGAAATCACAGAAGAGCTGAGGTTGAAAGAGACCTTTGGCATGTGCTGCCCTGCTCAAAGTGGGGTCAACTAGAGCAGGTTGCTGTGCTAGAGTCAGGTTTGGAGTATCTGCAAGTACAGAGATGACCCAGCCTCTCTGGGCAACCCGTTCCAGGGCTTGACTCGCTCGGAAATACATACGAAAGAACATCTGTGTTGTGCGGCCGTGGCCCTGAGCGCCCTGATCTAATTTCAAACTTTGGTGTTCTGGTGGGTTTTTTGGTACAAAACTTGCTGCCTCTGTGCATATTTGGCAAGAGAAGCTTGGAGTTTAAAAACCAACACGCTTACCGGCAAATAACAGAGCTGGCAATGAGCTCTAACTCCTGGCTCACACATAAAAGCAAAGTGCTCGAACCTTACGCTCTCACAATCTTTACTTCAGAAAAGCAGCAGAGGATCTAAGCTTCAGATGGGATTACATCAAGGCGTTAAAAAAAATCCTATTTCAAAGAATTCTGACACTCGCCATCGAATCTTTCTTTGGTCTCTGTCAGCATTAAAAACATTACAGCCTACAAGGGAAGGAACTCTTACTGCTCAGTGATGCAATGTGATGATGTCATACTGTGATGCTACAGGCTTTAATAAAAGCACCAGAAAGATTAGACAAGTTTAGTAGCTAACTCTTAATGCTGCCCCATCCTTGCGTGTCAGGGTTGTTCCTTTGGTACACAACCACCACCACAGCTTTTAAATAAACCCATAATTTAGACTCCAGTACTTGAACTTTTGTTAAGTTTCAAGTTTGTCTTCAGAAGGAAAAGCAAATATTTTTGTGAAATTCCATGAAACAGAAAAGGTGTCAGCACACGTAGCCTTAAAGGGGGGTTACTGAAGCAGTGTGTTATTCCTATACTGCTATCAGTTCTCTCTCTTACTCTATGCCTATGATACAGAAATATAATTGCAGCTTAATGGACTTTTTATGAATAGCATAATTTATATAACGTAAATTTTTTTAATGTAGACTGAGGTTACTTTTGTAAAAAAGTAAATTAAACATTTTAAAGAGTAAAGATTGTAAGCAAATGGAAACATAACTCAAAGCTAGAGAGGAGTTATGCTACTCATTGGAAACTGAAAAGTACTAATTTGCATTTCTGTAATCATTAATAGGGGTTATGAGGTGTCAATTATGTTCCATGTGTGACCTTTTTAGTTTCTAGGTAATGTACCTCAATTAATTGTCTGTGGCATCATAAAGCACCTTTTTCACTGCACCATGACTATGAAAAGCAATAAAATTCTTCCTCTGCAGATGAAGTATGAAATGCACAACTGACCTTAGCACTTCGCAGTAGCTCACTGATGCTAATGCAGACCTTCTATTGGCATAAATTACAATGCAGTCAAACTCTGAGTGCTCAGTTAATGCTTTCCTAGCTCATGGTAGATTTTTGTATAGTCACACAGACAGCCATACTTGGAAATTTCAGTCCCTGTTGAACTGCAAATTGAGAATTCTGCTTTAACAGAACTGAATAAACGGCTTTAAATCGCAGTGTAGAAATGGCTATGAAAGGCAAAGCTGTGACTCAGCTACAGCATTCCTTGCCTAGGAATATAAATCCATCAAATATCTTGATATCGACAGACATTATGAACACAGATCGATGAACAAAACTAGATGGGTATCATGAAGTATTTTCCACACAAGAGACTTTCCTTGTAAATATGATGTGTAAATGTAACCGTGAATTAAAATCTGCCATTAATTCATTCAGTAGTTTGCAAGTATTCATATGAACAAATTTTCATTTTTTTTTTTAATAAAAAAATATAGCCTGACAACCTTAGCTCTAAATTGCTGAGGTAAGAAAAAGAATGTTTTTCAACTTCCAAAATTATTCACTTGCAAAATCATACAGAAGAAAGATGAGAACAAAAGCAGAGGATGGATAAAATCTAAGGCAATGCTGAGTGGTAAAACAGCTGAGCGTTACAGTGGACAAAAGGAAAGAAACTGCCAATGGAGATCTGCGTCTGGTTACGAAACGGATGATCTGGAGGGAGGGTGGCCCTAAAGTCAGTTCTGCTTTCAAAATGTTCCAAGTCTTTCGTAGCGATTTAAATTCTAGACTGTGATATTTTAACACACCCTGGTCATTGAATGGCAAGGTAATTCAGTAATGCTTTATTTTTTCTGCAGTATTTTTAGGAAGCCTAAATGACAGCCGTGCTATCAATTGGGAAAGGATCACATTGTGAAGAAGAGCGTAACTTTAACTATAAACACCCCCAACTTTTCCCATCCTGCTCCCCACCTGCCAGGAGCAGCTTTATTGTGTTTTCATTATTGACACACAGACATGGCAGAGGATTTCTCTCAAGTTCCGAATCACAAGACTACTCAACAATTTCATAAAGTATATACTGACGTGCATGTAAAGTTGGCAGTGCTGGAACTTTTAAAAGAATAAAATTATACTGAGCTGAAGCACAAACATCAACATTTCTTAAAAGCAGTTCTATGAAAACGAGTATGCTCAAGCACATGATAGAAGTGATCAGGGTAGAAATAGACTTCCCCAAAACACTAATTTTTTCTGACATTTTGGCCTTAAGAAATAAAAAGTTAAAACCGGAGAAGATTGCAATATTTAAATATGCAAAAGGTCTGGGTTTAGACTCAAGGAACTGCACTTAGCTGCTTGGTAAAATACTGTCTTTGAGTGAGAAATAGAATATACTCATCCTATATGCAATTTTATGGTGCAGAAAAAATGCAGACGTGAAAGAAGTCAGACTTGTTTCCTTCCCTCCCACATGATACCATTCAAGCAACTGTACTAGAAATAGAGAATTACATTTAGGAATATCCCTCCAGCTCTCTCAGAACAAGTAGGTGGCTACCATACTAGTAGCTGTAACAGGGAGTGAAAGCATCTTAAGATTTCTTAAATCAAGATTTAACAGACACAGAAAAATGTACTTTATGTCCTCAAAAACTACCAGGTATTTCAGTAGAGCAGGCTTATTTTGCCTTGTTAGGTCTCTGTTACGGCGCAACGTAAGCCTTGTTGGGCACAAGCTCACTCTCACTGGTAAATCTGTTTCTGTGTAACAAATTAAGTCTATTTACAGAGTTGCTTCAGGAACCAGAAAGTTTCTGTATAGGTTCTGTAATTAACAGTACGGGTAAAACTAAATTATTTCAGTTCTCATAAAAAAAGAGTATGTAACTCTACTGGAGAAGACTGCTTATTAATTTAGTGGGCTCAGTACTGACCGAGGTGATCACTTGGAACAGCTTCAACAACTTACAGGTAACTTTTCCTACGAATCACTACAAGTGACATTGGGAAATGTCCATTTTTTCAAGGAAGTCAGTACAGGTAAAGGAAATGATGTGTAAAATTAAGTAGAGAGATCTTCACTTTTTCTCCGTATTTATCATTGCCAAACATTCTCAGAATGGCAAGGGATTGACAGAGCATTCAGCAGAAGTTTCCATCCATCTGTAGCTTGCTTTCATTCAACGGTATAATTTTATGTCAAAGGAATTTATGTTCTGTTCTGACAAGCATTATACTATAAGGCTGAGATATAATAAAAACATTTCTAATCACCAAAGTTTGAGAGAGATTCATTCATTCCACGTACCTTATTCAGAGTATGTCCTTCATTTCCTCTGTAGTAATTTCTGGAGCTTTTCTTCTGGGAAGCAGTGATTCTGCTGCTAGGATAACCGTGAATCTTGAACTCCTGGTGATTAAATAAAAAAGTTTATATTAATATTGAGAATTAAACAATTTGATGACTTCTAATTACAACAGTCCGGAAAGTTTTAGTAGATTATGAGATCTCAAATGAAAATACATACAAACAAACCACGGGTTTGCTGCACTGTCACGTCAAAGACGCACAGACAGACACACAGACAGACACATGTATGTGAATGTACTCGGAAGATAGTAAAAATAAAAAAAATTCAAATGTCCCATGTAACACAATTTGCCTTTTTAATGTTTTCAATTTCAATTCTGAACACGTAAATACTTTTAAATTCTAATAAAAGTGCACCTGAAAATTCAGAATATACTTTTTTTTTTCTTTTGGATGTCTATTCCAGGAAAAAAGCCATCTATGGGTGAAGCCAACAACCAGTCTCAGAGATCAAGGTGAGCTGATAGGCACTGGCCATAATAGATGAGGGCACTGAATCACAGGAGGTCGGTCATGGCTACAGAGTAATGAGTTTCTCTGAAGAGAAGTTTCAAATAACTACTTATTTAAATAATTCTGGTGAAACAGCAGAGATTTTTGGACTGTACGGTACATTTTGAATAGTGCCACACTAGTTTTCTGTAACATCTGAAAGCTTAGTGTGAAAACTCAAGGTAAAATTTAGCTTAACTGGGCACAATGAATGGATCACCTTGGTTTTACATCAGCTATTATTTAGGTGTCTGAAATACGTTGTGTTTCCTTTTCAGGCTTCTCCATTTTCACTGCCAAATTACTTCAATTTTATAATGCAGATCATATTTTCTAGGCATTTAATGCCTCCTGCTCTCCCCTGGACTGTCTCCAGAAGCAAGACACCTTTCTTGAAAATGAAAGATAGACAAGACCTTATAATCTGGCTCAAAAATGCTAAACCTTGCACTTCTGGTAAAAGTCCAGTTACAAAATATGACTTTCCCGAGTACAGAGAAATTACAGACTCATAGTCAGTTTGTGAAACAAAATAATCTCTAGATCCCAAAGCCAAACAAACCCAAAACATTTGGCCAATTGCTCCCTGTCTGCCTGTTGCTGAAGTGCAGTGTTGTGCACTTAACATATTTAGACTATAGGAACAGCTGAACTGGGTTGCAATGGCTTAACCTCAACTGGCAGCTAAAGACCACGCAGCTGCTCGGCCACTGCTTCCCACTCCCACACCCCCTGCTCTGAGACTGGAAGGAGAATTGGGAGGAAGAAAAAAGGCGAGAGCCAGTGGTTAACAACAGCTGAATAAAACAGCACAAAGAGAAGAGAAAACAACAGTACTAATGAAACGAGAAAGTGGGTGATAGAAGCCAGGAAGGCTCTGACTGTACCTGAGACGCCACCTTCCCTGAGCTGGTCACAAGCTCAAGCCACACCATAGAACAACTTGAAAACAGACCTGCTCTGCCTGAGGGCAGCCCCCTCCCCCCCTTATATAGGGGCAGGACTTAGCAACAGACTTAGTGGATGACTAAGTCCAATATCCCATTGGCTGGCTTCACTTGTTTATCCCATCTGTGGCCCCTCCCAGCTGCAGCCCCTTCCAAGTGCTTGGACCAGCAGCTGTTGGCAATAATGAACCCAAACCCAGGACTGGGTCCAGCCCAAAGCCACGTCAGCATATCTAAGCTGGTGTGCCCTCTCCACTGTTGAGGAGGACAGGACAAATGCATCAGACACTACGTTTGATGTTGTTTTACTGTCCACATTGTTAAAGAGAAATAACAAGCAGACGTGGGCACAAGCCAGATGCTATTCTATTTTGACAGTGAGCAACAGACTAGGTAATAGTGGCAATCAGGTTTGTACCTGCTCTGTATTATCTTCTGCTAAACCATATTTATTGTATAAAGCTTTATTTAACAGTCTGTCTACTGATGCAGTTTCTATGGCAAGTGAAGTATAAAACATATTCAAGGTTGTCCTACCACTAGAATGATGTAAATTTAAATATCTTGAATATCAAAATATTTTTTCAGTCACATTTTAAGAAAATATTTTAAATTTAATAGAGCTAGCTTAATTTATAAACCACTTCAAAACTTCCTTTTGGGTAGCTGGGGAAGGAGGTGGCTGCCTAGTTCTTTTGACACCCAAAGATACGCAGCTAAGATGAAATAGGGCTTCCTTCAGACACATTTTGCCCTAAGTACGAGTTCTTCTGCAAATTAATAGATGATTAAAGTAGCACATTAGCTATGTATAAGAATTTGAACTATATTATGTTATCTTTTCAGGGCAGTTTAGTGTATAACATGTACTCAGTACCTGCGATTTCATTTACATGTGCTGAATACTCCCTGTGCTTTCAGACACACTGAATAAAATCAAGGTCTCAAGGTGTAAAACACATACATATGCTGGGTGATTTGTTTGGCTTTCCTTTACACTTGAAGTCGTAGATCACTTATCGTAGGACTTTTTCTTGTTATTAGAAGTTTAATTCCAAGTCTTTAAGCAGTTTAAATTGGTAGACAAGGATATTCTTAACATTTCATTTTCCATTTCTCTTTCATAAAAATGTTTACTGCTTCACTAAGCTAATAGAAAAAACGACCCAACCACTTAGGATTTTGTTTCTCTTTTCCAAAAACACCATATGAGATAATTAGCAAGCTACCCTTAACATATCTTAAAAGAAAGTTTTTTAACTGAACCAAAACGAGTTTTCTTTTATGTGATCATTTCCAGGACACTGCACACATCTGCACTTTCATTTTTTAAGACTACCTCCCTAGGATGGCATGTGAGGATCATTTGAGGTATCCAATGTATTTAAAAGCACGTAGAGGAGAGAAAGGACATATTTCCAAATAGTAAATGTTGATATTTTTATCTGATCTGTGTACAATACCAAAGGGAATTCGGTGTGACACTGTTACTATGAAATTATAGAAGGCGAAATCCCCCAAACCCCCTTCCTAGAGCCTGGGTATGTTAAGAAAACCATGCAGTGGACACGGTAATCAAAGGCCTGGAAGACACAGGAAGGACACAACTCCTTCCCGAGATGGAGATCTGGAGCAAAGAGGGAGGAAGCTTTTGTATTTGGGCTGTAAGAGAGATTGGTGCATTCCAGGTCAGGGCAGCCTAAAAAAAAAAGGTTTTCCTTTTGCTCCATACACCTCTCTTTGCTTTTCTGCTCTTGCAGCAGGAAGCAGCAGTTACTTTGAACACTAGAATCTGAGAGGAAATTTAAGTTTAACCTGCACTAAGGTGAGCCCAAATAAACTGAGATGTGAAAGCAGACACAGAGAGTCTTTAAGTCCAGTTTAATGCATTTTATCTTCTCTAATGTTGTTTCCTTATTGCCAATATCTATTTTAAATAAATCCACACCATCAATCTTAAAAACTTCTCAGGGGATAAAGACGAGTATGAATTATTCCAGCATGCAATAAGGCACTCAATTCTTAGAGGGGAGCATCCTTAAACCCTGGCTGTAGGACTGCCTAAGGGGTTTCTAGGCCTACATTTTCAGCACCTGCATCCAAACCAAACCAAACCAAACCAAACCAAACCAAACCAAACCAAACCAAACCA
>JANHFX010022119.1:93764-113344 GCA_027560015.1 Chloroceryle amazona
AATTCTCAAGAAATGAGCTAGGTGAAGAATCAAAATCCACTAAATGAAATCAGATAGGTCTCAATGGTACTGTGCAGCTGAGGTAATCTGACACACGACTGGCAACTAAACACAAGTACCCTCTTAATTTTCCTTTGGAAAACTGACAATGGAAACATTTTCCCCAAATTGCCTCTACTGAGCTCTAAGCATTGTTACTCTATAAATATCTAATAAACATGCGAAAGGAAAGGTATGGTCTGTTAGGAGGGATCAAATCAGTGATGATTATTTTTAAGAATGTCTTCCAAACACCCCCATTTATCAGTACATAGATGTAAATGTTATGCAAGTCTGCACTTCTAGTCCAATTAACAGCCTTTAGAGAAATAATTATGGTGCTGATGCTTACAGAGGGATTATGGCTGAGTTTGTTTTCAGTAATTTTAAGATAAATGTCTATGAGGTATTAAACAACTAAGTATAGAAATTAAAAAAAAAAACAACAACAAACAAATAAAAAACCCCAACCATCCCATCCACTGGGAAGAACAGAAAAAAAATGTAGCAAGGGAACAGGAAATAATAATCAGAAAAAAGAATCCTCAATTAATTTTAAATGCTCTGTTAACCATGAATAAAGAGTGAAATAACAACAGTGGAAGTGGTTTAAAGTCTTTTTCAAGCTGGGAAATGTCAATAGCCCATAGTTTGGGTATTCAGTGATATCTGGCATGAAGGGTACGTTAGACTTTCCACAGTGGGGAATTCTTCCTCAAAAGTCCATGAGGGAAAATGATCCATTGAGTTATTTGAAGTCAGAGCTAACAAAACTCTAGCAAATTTCTGATGAAATACTTGAGAGCTGACAGGAAACTAGACAAGCTTATTATCAGTAATCATTTTTTTCTATCCCTCAATTTGACTACGTACTTTTTAGACTCTAATAATAATCACAGACATTCACTTTGTATAACTTTAGGGAACGAGATTTCCTTAAAGGAAGTTACTGAATAATGGCATAATTAAATGATCTAATCTCTGTTTATTTTTAAATGATTTAAAAAATAGAGATGGAATGGGTTAGTTCAGGCCATTCTTACAAGAGTTCAACACCACAAGTTTTGCTCCCATTATAAGTTTGCAAAGAAAGATTTACCTTCAACTCCCTTCCTCAGCTCTTACTTGGATATTTAGACTGTTGACACACTCGAGCACTTACAGGTTTCTTCTATACGGTTTCAACAGCAGCAACATTTTGTTGCTTCATCCAAAGAAATACTGCAGCTGCCCTAAGACAGAAGCTGTCTTGCTAAGCTGAACAAGAAACCTGCCTTTATCTGTGCCACACTGGCTTCGTGACTCTTCCACGTTAGATGTGAAAAGGCACCATCCCCCCATATCACCATCCCCAGGGATGGCCATTTGGGAGGGCAGGGTGGCAAGAGGGAAGGTGGGGAGGGGACAGGGTGCATCTGAGGTGCACAACATGCTGCAGGAACTACAGCCCACGTTGCAGAGTGGTGCTGGACACCCAGAAGCCCAAAAATACAGGAGCAGGAGCTAGTGGGCTAGCCAGGCAAAGCCCAAAACTGCCTTATTTTTCCCCTCTGATAAAGCTCTGCTAGAGGGGTTGATTTAAAACCAGCACATTTCCACTAACCACATGTACTTTTTCTCATTAAGTACAAGTCCTTGTAGCAAACAGAGCAATGGGGCAAGTTCTCCAGTAGCAACATCTGCTATGTAATGGAAACGTGTGTCTGTGTGTTAACACACACACGTATACACAGAGGAATGCCTATAGTTCATTTTGCCACACTGGCACTGGAAAAAAAAAATAGAGTTTTTCTTTGGTTTCCTTCTCTTTTCCCCTTTATCTAGGATAGTTCTGCATTACAGAAACATGTCTCCCAAAGTGAAATGGTGTGAATATTTGCTAGCTGTAAGACCTTCCTACCTAAGTCCCAAACCACTGAAGTCATCAAAAAGATTTCAAAAATGAAATGTTATTTGTCAGGCTCTTCTTCAGCTTTAAAGTTCTGTAGTACCCAGATTTATTTCTTCTTGTCCTGAAATCAGAAGCTTTTGCCTGGTTATATCTGAGAAAGCAAGCCTTGCTATTTTACTCTTAAAACAACTAGATTCCTGTCTTCAGTAAATGACCAATCTGATGCTTCTATTCTGACATCTAATATTTCTCCAAGTTGAAAAAACATCCTCTTGGTCTTGTCTGATGCTGCAGCTATTAAACTTTGCCATTCCCATGTGACTTTGCAGGGGATGCTCTTTCCACACGCACACTGGATGATGCTCTTTTCCCAGGTTGATCTGTGTGCTCTGCAACGTCTTTATGAGTGCCAATGAAGGTGCCTAATCTGTCAATTTTACTTAGACATTGATGGTTTATTATCCCTTAATGTTTTGACACAAGGACTACACTGAAGCAAAAGGTGGCTCCATCTTCTTGTATATTCCTATGATCCTCTGCTCCTGAGTGAGCAACTGCTGCAATTTTCTTTCTCTCTTTTTTTCTCGTGTTAGTCACAGGATAATCACACCGACCACTCTTCACCATTAATTGAAGTGCTACGACAGTTTCTGGACAGAGAGTGCACAATTCATTCTAAATAGCAATATTTCCATTTGACTACCTCAGAATGGAAAAAAACCCCAACACTTCTAATCTTTTGAAGCTACCTACTGGAAAGGATTACAGAAATTGCTAATGTAGAGGAAACAGAGAAGCAAGAAGTGATAACTACTGGAAATGTGGTAGCATGAAGCTCGAGCCCATCAGTTATCCAGCGAACTCTCTTTAATATCCAGCTGAATTTTATGCTATGTATAAAATATAGAGAAAACATGATAGCAAATATATGGAGTGTTCCGTTAAAAGCAACACATAAATTTGAAACCACTACAGGAAGAGAGAACTCCAAATAAGACAAAAAGCAACTAGGAAAACTGGTTACTGGAAATGGGATAGTCCATCATCCCTTTTCTTTACCAGACTAAGATTCATTATTAATATGCTATTCAAATTTTTACTTGAGTTTCCATTTCAGCCTTGAATATGCTTTATGATGATTGAATGTTTATTTAGGGCATAATTATCCATTTTACTGAATCCTTGCCACAGAAGCCTGCAGAAGTAGTAAGAATTACCTTAAGCCCCAGGAGGTAACTGGTGTCTGCTATCAGAAAGGAAAAGGAGGTGGTGGCATCAACCTTTGTGGATTTTTGACTCATCAGAACAGATGATGAGGCTGCAGAGATGAGGAATCCTTGGGATTAGACAGCCAATTCTTGGGACAGAACGGGGATCGTCGCCGTCTGAGAAAGAAGCCACTGCATTTGGGGTAAAAAAATTGGCCACCCAGTCTGGTTAGGCTAAATGCCTCCATGATGAAAGTCAGAGATGGCCTCTGACTACATCTGCAGTCTGGGTCATCGTCACCAAAACTCCATCTGTTTTTACTTTTATAAGAATGAAAATGCAGTTAAGATGGTATAAAAGCTACAGAATAATTAAAACCTGCTCACTGAATAGGTTTCTTTGTTCATTTGGCTCTTTTAAAGAAGATACTTCATTTCTGAGGCCCATTTTATCCCAGTGTAGCATGCTTTTATCAAGCTTCAACATAATCAGCGTGAGTTTAGGTGCTGGCCTTGAATTTTGGAGCCATTGTCCAGAGTACTGCAACTTGGAGCTGTTACCCACTTATGGACTTGTAGGGTGCTAATTGGGACTAATAACCAGAATAGAAATGCAGGTCCAGGGTCACTGTCATGATGCACAGGGTCACATGGGACTCCATGATAAAACGCGAGCAAGGAAACCAAATCAGAACAGAACATCCTTTTCTTGAGCAGCAGGGAGCTTTTGCAAGCAGCCAGCAAGTCATTCTGATATGGTACGACTCGGTCTGCTCCACTGACCCTTGGATTTAGTGTGTAAGAACACATCTCTGCTAATGCAACCAGCAGCTGCAGGATGGAAACAAGCACCTGCATGCAACGCTGTCTAATTTCACACCCACCAGCTGGCCTCCTACTTGTAGGAATCTTGCTGGCAGTAAATTTCACAAAATCATTATGAAATGTTAGAGACCTATCCAAATTAATGTAGATATAGGCTGGGTAGGAATTGTTTTTCAATAATTGTCTAACTCAAAATCTTATCTAGCTCCTGTATTGCAGACATACTATTGATACAGAGGAGGAATGGAGCAATGATTACACCACACTGAGCCAGCAGCCACCGTACCCGAGCCCAGGAGAAGACTGCAAGGGGCCAGAGGACAGGGTTGTTTAGATTTCTGGCACCTTCACATCTTCCTAACGAGAGTATATTATTCTAAAGCCAGCCCTGTTACATTAGTTTCTCTCATGTGACCCAGTTACTGTATTAAGAGAGATGTATATTGATCTCCCTGGAAGTTTGAACAGGAAGGTAGCTGGCATCTCAGCTAAATGAAGATTATTTCATAGTAACAAGTTTTACGGATAATTTCTTGCATCTGAGAAATACAGGATGATGTATCATGGAAGCCTACATGTGCTGGCCACAAAGTTGCAGTTTTCACAGAGAGTATCTCTAAATTTCTATACATTTTTGAATGAAAGACTGCAGAATGAAGGGGCTGAAGTTTTATATAGTCACACAGAGTAAATCACAATAAAAATGGAAAACTCCACAATCTAATCAAGAAAATCTACAAAAAGAGGTGCTTAATGCTTATAAAGAAAGAAAACAAAACTCAGAGGAACTAATCATTGTTTCTGATTTGCATTATCATTTCCTTCAGTTATTTAAACCTCCTTCGACAGCTAAGCAGTCAGAAGTATTTCTGATATTTAGTAATTTTTCATTAGCATACTTTAGGAGTTAAGATTTTTTTATTTTGAACATTAACACAATTTAACTGTTCCACTTCCAGTACTTCACATGGTACCAAAGCAGAGGACTTTTAGACAGAAGCTCTTTTAGGTACTGTCAGTTATTGGCACCAGTTAATTTGTTTTTATTGTACCTTTGTCATTAGAAACTTCTTCCAACTCCCATTCAAGTCAGAGTCTGGCTAACAGTGCTCATCAAAACGTGCTATGCTCTACTTTGTATTACACTTGCTTTTAAAAATAACTCCAATCTTCTGTAAATCTAAGTTCTAGTTGATTATAAGCCCTTCACAAAGGTGAATTATTGCAAACCAATCTCCTGCAAACAAAAATGACTGCGAAGCAAATGTTATGTGTACTACATATTCTACCACTAACTCTTACAGTCTAAAGGAAAACAACTCGTTCTTTTCCATTAAAATATAATTGAAAACTTACAGCGTTCCTTCCCAGTTCATTTACATAGAGCAGCTAATGAAAGTACTGCAGTGAGACTGGGCTTCAGTGGGAAGTAATATCAGAAAAGTAATGTCATCGCAGCATGGGTCTAATTACTCAATTTTTAAACTAATTCTGAGGGCTTTTTAGTAAATGCCCAGCTTAATAGTTTTACCATTCTATGGTTAATATATGACTCAGATGAAAAAGAGCAATTGTTTTTAAACATTTTAACAAAGCCTCCCTCCAGAAATGTATCTACCCAGGCGTTTTGAGACGCTTTTTGGATCCAGCTCTCTCGTTTCTAAAGGGTCTCTTTACAGGGCAGCTGCAGCGTTGTCTGCAAGAGGTTTTGAGAAGAGGCTGGGCAAATACTGAAGTCTTTGTGACACTCTACGAGTTGAGGCACGAATGATTCCTGAGGTTTCTCTCAGCGCTACGTTTCTACGGTGATATCACCCATACTTTTGTTCTGAGAAGAGCACACATCATAAACTGGATTTAATACAGCAGGGCCACAATAGTGAGATGAGAAATAAGGTTACTTCTTAATTACGCCGAAAGTATGACTCGTTAGGAGATGACTGGGTTAAAAGACATTCAAAAAAGAATTACATAAGGAAATGCCATTTCACTTGGTAAATCTGTTTTTTATGGAAGTGAGACTGCTATAAAGTAATGGATGTTGCAGCTCTTTGGAAGCACTCTTATGGGGATTACTGCTTGCCCTTACTCCGTGAAGAACTTTAATGTGCTTTAGCTTATGCAGTGACTTCATGCCTTTAGCTGAAATCCCCTGGTTATACCATAACCCACTCTTCACTTGAAGATAACCACTGTATTTAAGAGGATACTTTTTATTTCCTGGTCAGTACATATCTTACTCCCAATGTGCAGATTTGCATGTGGTATCAATTGACAAACACTGGAATCAAACTTTATTTCAGTGTAGCAAGTTCCCTGATGTACCCATTTACCAGGTATACAAAGGCTTCACTTCATCTTTTTTCTGATAAGGAACTTCTAAATTTTCTAAAATTCTAGCAACAGACAGAGCTACAACATTAAATATTTTAAATAGGCTCTGAATGTATAATCATTTGTCTTGTACTCAACAGATTTAACTAATGTCTGGTGCCCATTTAGATCCTCCCTTGAGACAGTGTTCTCTAATGATTCAAATGTCTCTTTTATTAGCAAGTAATAAACAGAGAATGGCTTATTCCAGACAATTTCTGCTAGAATGCTGTGTGGCAACAATCCTAGCAGGAAATTGATAATATAATTTTCAATAATCTTGAATAGTCACAGTCTCAAATGCCTACCCACATTCCTGTTCCGTTCCTCATGCCTCTACACCTAAGCAGTTGCTTCCTCCGAATAACAACCCTCTTGTAAATAAGTATTTCCCTGTTTTCCTTTATCATATCTAATTACCTTGCAATATTGTATAGAGGACGGGATATCCCTGCTTTCTCATTTAGCATTCTCAGGCAAAAAGCTTGGATAAAAATTCTTTAAAGTAGCTTAAGATTCATTTTGCTCACTGGTGTAACAATTGCTGTAGGATCGGTGCCGTTGGCACCCTGACAGGCAGCAGAAGCTCTCTGGGATCTACCTGCAAGGCCACTGAACTAGAACGACAGTTCAATGAATTGAAATTATCACGTACTTAGTGAGCAGAGAACCTGGTCTTTCACATTTACTCCTGATCAATTCAGAGCAGCTCCATGGTTATCATAAACTGATGGAGCTGCACTGAACAGTGGATCGAACCTTAAACTTTATATGCAGAATTCCCAGATGAGAGGCAGTTGGCACATGAGCACCTTCCTGGGAGTCAGCTGCCCTCTTCGACTGAACGTGGCAGAGTTTACAGCTCATTTCAGTCAAAATTAACAAATAACTAATTCCACCAAACAGGCACAGTTAATGCAATCTCGGTGTTTATAGTGACAAGAAATGCTTAAGATCAGACCATTCCACATTCAGAAGGTAATTTCTAATTTGCTTAAGTCTGAAACTAGTTACCTTTAGGAATTTCTAGGACATCATTATACTGCTTTCTGAGCTATTATGGTTTCTCTCTGATTACACAGCGGCTCTCTGTAAAGACAGTGAAAACTATAGACCATTTAAAATTGTTGAACTTTTAAAGTGCCTCTGGTAACTGCATAACAGCTACAACATCAAAAAGAATTCACAAATTTAAATCAAAACATAAAAAGTAAGCTCTGGGAATTCTGGACATTATTCTTTGTTTCTAGCGCTACCTTTTCTTTCCACTCTTCCAGCACTAAAACACAAACCAGCTATCCCTTTTCAGATGATTCCCTTGCCTATCCTTCTTTTCTTCCTTCTTTTTTCTTTATTTGGAACCAGTGATAAATCCTTGAAGCACAGCACAGGGACTAGGCACCATAATCCCTTTGAACAACCCTTTCTGGGAGATTTAGCCAGAAGAGACAGTTGCAGATTGTTACATTGGGGTTGGAGGAAACAAGAAACTGAGCCTCAACTGTAAGTTTCAGCTGAAGTCCAAGATTGTGGAAGCCCTTGAGGAAGTGAATGAGGAAAATCCGGAATCTATTCACAGTTTTGGTAGAGGCAGCAACAGCCATTTCTGCTGGACGTGGAACCTTCTTGTACCTGTAGCTATCTGTTGTGTGGTGCCTTTCAAAAATGAAGAAATGGGCACAGATTTTTATTTTTTTTCCCTAAAATGTATTTTCCCTGATGTTTAGTGAAGGAATCTTCCAATTTTCTTCCTGACTAAAACATGCTTTTCCACCACATTTGCATTTATGTGCATGAGGTTTCTGTCTATGAATAGAATCCGGTGTCAAAGGTTCTTCTGACCTTTTGAAATTGCTATAGAAATACTGCCTTGTGCTTCTCTCTCTTCATTTCCTACAATACACCACTGATTCCTGGTACCTTTGGCTGTCAATTACGTGATGGAATTAGAAAAATAAAACCCTAATTCTGGAGTGAAAGTTGATGCACTCCACAAATAACCAGAGCTACCTGGAGCCTCTTCAGGCAGCAGAATACATAATGCTGTGCTCTGTGTACTACACTTGCTGATGATGGTAGGAGAGACACGAGCCTTCCCACAATCCACGGACTCCGGTTAACTCCGGAGTTTTAGATCACATCAAACAGAACATGACTACACCATGTGTGAATAAAAGCAACTCCCATGACAGTAGGTATTACAGTTGTATATCCCTCAGCACATTAAAGCATTGCCTACCAACGAAGAAAAGCTTTGGTAATGAAGTTCTTTTCCTCCTCCTATCTCAACTGTCTTAATTACAGTAGAATCAGAAATTAATTGCAGGAAATACACTTCTATCTAATTCACCAAGTAGCTTTACGATGCAAAATAGCAAGCAAAGGCTGAGCTTGAGTAAAATAATATGAAAAAATGGGTAAATTACTTTTTACAAATTTGGATTTCTAGGAGGATATCTTAAGTTTAAATGTTAAAATAAAGAGGTGAAATCCTTAGGAAATAATAAGGTTCCATACGAACCATATCATAAACTTGTCAGCAGAGAGTGTTTGGCTTGCACTGTGCTTATAGAAAGGCCTCGTGCCATGGCTATCATAAAGAATAAGCTTAAACTGTCAGTGAACAAAATCTCTTAAAACACTTCAAGAAATGAAGCAGTAAAATCTCTAATACAAATCGTAGCTATATATTTTATGATCTTCCCAAAAGAGGAGGAAATTGCAAGTCCTTGTGTGTACCAATTTGCAAACTAAAGTTGATGGCAAAGAGCACCAGCCCATCGGTGACAACGCGGATCTGACGGTCTGGGTGTCTAGGCAGGAACGCAAAGTGAAGTGTCAGCTCAAATAAAAATACAGATTTTTTTTTTTTCCATTCAGTAAACAAAGAACACTTATAAAGGGCAGCATGAACACAGAGGTAGAAGAATGTCTTCTCTTAATGGGGCTGTCAGAAGAAGGGAGAAGGGGCTGATGAAAATCTACACGCCAGGAATCCAGGCATTCCCAGGACATGCAACAATTTGTAACAACTAGAAGAAAAGAATATTGAAGGAGAAAATACGTCAGACCTGTCAGATAAATTCAGTGAGTTCATGATTCAGCAATGGTTCATTGTTAGCCCAAAGGTCAAATATGCAAGAAATGATATTGGAACACTTTATATTCCAGCAAAATACTAAATACACGTTCACAGAACCATTGAACTTCAAAGCCGTAAATTAAAACAAGATATCACAGCCTCCTTACACTTTGTTGCCTGACAGCACTGTGACCAAAGGCAGCAGGCTTTTGCTTTCTTTTTTCTTTTTTTGATTTTTTTTTTCAGCCAAATTGCATATGAAAAAAATCTGATAACCAAATACCAATTCTCACCACATCATCTCACTTTTGTACGAGATGATTGTCAATTGAAGATCCTTCCTGATCCCCATCACCAAGAATAGAAAATTACTTGATCATTTTCTCTCAGGATTTTGAAATTATTTCTGAATTATGAAAGGTTAAGGGCTTTATCCTCAAACTGCAATCTGCAGGGGCAATCACCTTGATAAGAATCTAACAGTCCATAAGAGTTTATCCGGAGTTTCTCATAATCGTACCATTAAAAAAATAGGTAGGCAAGAGGCTGGCTCTTGACTCGGCGACTTGATTGGAACACGGTCTTTTATCATGCTGATGTAGACCCAATTTCCCTGTCGGTGAGTGGAAGGGTCAAATTGAATTTCCAGCTGGTTGGTTATGACTACTACAAGCAGAAGAGAGCTCTTGGCCCTGTCTCAAATACATATATGTATCTGACTTTATGGATATTGTAAAGTTTATAAATGCACTGAGACACACAACAAACCGCAGCCGAAGCTGGCAGCTCTAGACGCGGGAGATTCTAAAAGTAATTGGCCAAGCATCTACTCGTTTAAATGTAACAACCATCTGCAGCTAGAAAAGACTAAATGAATTCAATGCAATTTTTCTATTGTATTCTTACATACATGTGCATTTCATACAGCTGAATAATACGAAGTTATATAATTATGAATTAATTTATTGTGACTGGATAAGAGAAAAAGAAACCAGATGACAACTAACAAAGCTTTCTTCTTAACATTTATGAGGAAAACTACACCATGACTTAGGAGAGGTAGCTAAACTCTTGGCTACAAAGCTGAACAGACATTAATAATGAATCATTAATAAAAACAGATCAGTATATTGAAACTACATATTAAAAAATAAATAATAATCATAAGAAAAATGTAATTTCTGCATGATAAACCAGACAGGAAAAATTCTACATACAGCAATAATTAGGAGGTGGCTTCCGAAGGTTTGGGTTTTGTTTTCTTTTTCTTTTGATTTAAACTAAACCACCAATGTTTTACACTAAGCCACTGGTGCAGCATTCTCACTCAAATCATGAGTAATTAGAAGTGGCAGCCTTTCAGAACTGCCCTTTTGAAATCATCAAGTTGGTACAGACTAAGACTACAGATCAATGTAAAAGTAAGAATAACAGTATATTTCAGATTCATCTGGTGACAGCATGTTTTTAGGGATCCTATTAAAGTTGTAACTGATGTGAGGTCAAACTAAGTTTTGTGACCTGGATTTATAAAATGAAATTTTACTTTTGTTTGGTTTTTTTTTTTTTTTAAATTACACTAAACAAATTACATTTCTGAGGCACGGTAAATGCCTCAACCATTTTTAAAATCTAGAGGTATAAAAGAGCTTTTAGATACCTCCAGAAGTCATTTAGGCCATTAGTGATATTTAGCGGCTGGGCGATGGCAGGCAGCAGTTAAAAGTAATTTTGCACTTAAGTAAACAACCTATTTTGGTGGACATTTAGCACCTGTCCACCAAATTCATGGCAATTCTTTTGGTTTCATTTACTTGCAATGGGAGAATGCTTGTAGGAGTCCTATACTCACTTAAAACAAGCACAGTTATCAGTTAGATCCAAAGTGCAACCATGTTCTTCAGGGTGTCACGTCATGTCAAGGATGTGGATTCTAACCAGACCTTCAATGGTGGCTGTTTCTGTAATTGCTGCAGGTACTGCATGGTACCTCCTGAATGACGCAGCACTAGAACACAGGATGGAATTCATATAGTGAAAGTATTTTATCTGGTGCCAAACAATTCATATTTGTAAACTTCAAGTAACATTCCTTGACACCTTAATGAAGAGCATGGCTACAGGCAGTCCCACTGGTTATCTGCGAGCCCATGCAGGGATCAAACTATCATATTTACAAAGTCTTCACCAAAGTACATAAAAAACTTTTAATCTTCTGCTGTGATCACTGCTAATAATGTCATTCGTTGTGGCTTCCTAACATAATCGGGTGACATCCAGATGAGGCATGATCAAAAGCAAAGTAACAGTTTAATTGGGAGACAGACTCACGCGAGCAGCCTCAGAACAGTAAAAGTATCGTATTTAAAGAGACTTGACTAATATTTGGTTGCAGAATTTACCTGGAGGCTATGGTCTAATGAGTCATAATGAAACCCTAATAAAAATTCTGTGTAGTTCTGTTCTCCCTGTGCATTTTAAATTCTAAAATGCAAATGAATTTGTACATTTAAACACACATAGCAAAAACTGCTCATTTGTTTTCCCAACGTGGAACGTAAGTCCTTTTTGTGGACCAAAAGCATTTGTCCAGATTTAGGGTAATGAAGACAAAGAGATCCTCATCTACTATTCTCAAACAACTTATCATACCTTTGCTTCTGTTTCAGAATTCTGAATAAGAACAGTGCTTCTGTCATCTGTTGTAATAAGAGTTTAACCAAAACCTTAGTTATTTCTATAATTTACAGCATGGCTCCTGTTAAAGCGAACTGAAGATCTGAATTCAGTTCCTATTTGCTGAAAACTATGATAGAGGAGCTTCAAAGAGAAATCTGTTAATCTAAAAATAGAGGTTGCTGAAATCCTCAGTTTTGCAAAGCAGGTAATGAAATCTGTATTTTGTACATCTTTACTTAGTATCGAATATAGAATAGTTTTATTCCTAGAGTTTTCATTAGAAACAACCAACCAACCCCCTCTCCAACTACAGCTCAGCTCACACTGGTCTGTAACTGGATAGACACAGGCTGGAATTGACCTAAATCCTATTTATTTGTTACCAGTTGAATTAAAATGTGTTAAAACCAATTTTACTCTAAAATGAGTAATGTTCTACTGGACATTAATAGAACTTTTACTATTACTGACTACACTGAAAGCGTGCAAGGACCACCTACCACTTTATTCCAGTTTAATGGTAGAGCACAAATAAATTAGGCCCCTGTTAAGAGACGAGACCTAAAGTATTCTGGCAGAGAAGCGGATCCATTCAGGGCTGAAACACAAAAACTGTGGTGTTGTTTTTTTTTTTTCCTTTTGCAGATAAGAACTGTTGTACTGTAATTTTTCCAGGGTCAGATAAACAGACTGTGACTTCTGAATTTCACAAAGGAAAAGAAGGAGTGGTTGTTATCTCGTAGCTGTCACAGGGAGGGCACCAAGATGATCTTTTTACTTAGTTCTGGCCAAAGATAAATTATCATTCAGTTATTCACCACTTAAAATAGCTCTTCCAATGGTGTGACACATTTGTAACTATACCGTCATGAATAGCAACACTGTAATTACATATAAGAATTCACTGAAGTAAACATCTAATTTCTGAAGTGTCAGACAACAGGCAGCATCACGCAGACTGCAGCTCCACATTTTAGTAGTAATCAATTCAACTAACAATAGAGCTGATTGACAGGAAGCTCTATGCTATTAAAAGCCAAACATAACAAAACCCAGATTTTGTCTAAGCAATGAAAAATGTATGGCCAAGCTACACTCTCTCCTCGTGTTGTCTTCCTGCAGGAAAAAATAGTAACACAGCTGAAAGCTGAAGCTGGCTTGCTGCACCATCTTTAATTAACCTCCAAGCCTGAACGGTTGTACAAAAGAGAGCAAGCATGGGCCAATTTCTGTACTACTCTTTTCGTGAGCTAATATTCCCAGTTCCAGAAGAAACTGCAAAGGAATCTCCGTGTACAGAATTTCTTGTTTGGTTAATACTGGCTAATAATTACTATTAATTCGATTTCTGGAGTTAAGAAACTAGCTGTAACCGTCACCTAGGATGCGCAACTGTGAGCACAGTAGCAGAAAGAGGCACTAATTGTTACTACCACCAGGAATGCTATTCTTTAAACCAACACCTGCAGTTTGTTGTGACTGGTACACAAAGACTAGAAAACAGCAGAGAGACAAACTGCTATGGAAACACAAGTTAAATTAAACCGCAATCTCCTTTTCAAACTGAGTTCTGAGGTGTGTTTTTCTCTATTTGCTCTGTATTTGCACACCGAGAAGTAAACCAAACAAAAGCTACTACGGCAGCGTGAGGATCAGCTATAGGAAAACAATTGTAATAACCTGTAACTACTGTCTTCTCCTCTTGACCTTAAAGGTTCACTGCCATTTCTCCATGCAGCAAGAATAACCTGAGACATTCCATCTTTCTATGACATGATGAATGAGCTTCGATTAAAAGTAGCTAAAAGAAGAAAAGCTACTAATGTGTTTTATACAGTCACTGATCAGATCCTGACATGTAATATTTCATTTGCTTTAGGACATTAAGAAATGTTGTGTACCTAAAAACAACAGCTTGTATGATAGTACATCTATCATTACATGCATCATAAAAACAAGAAGGACATAAATTTGTTTCTGCCTGTTAAAGTCTAATTACCTGTAAAATCATTACTTGGCACTTTAACAAATTGACACAATCAACTTAATGATCCTTAACATATTAAAATTTGCAATGTGTTTCTGCTTGCTGCCTGTCCAAACCACACTAAATGTTTGCTGGTTCAGATGACATCATAGCAAGGGTCAGATCTTAAATTTTTCTGCTAAGTACAAGTAATTGCAATACTGTCACTCGCTGCAGTGCCTGTATTATCTTGTCAGTCCTACAGCTTGGGATGATGCTGCAGAGACAACTTGGTAGCATTCTCTCTTTATAGTTCTACTAAATACTAGAGTCCTGTGTACTGCTCTTCCTTAATAGTTCGAGTGACACGTAACAATCATGTGCAGAATATGGCCTTTGGGTAATTCTATATGTAGCAGTATCATTCATAATAGTTTACTATCACTTTTTAATACCTAAAGATATCCACGTTATAAAACTCACGGGATGAGTAGCGAGACTATTCCTTCTGACAACTCACCCTCAGCTCTGTGCACTGATTTATTTTCTTTAAGGCATCTTCTAGCAGTCCAAGAAACATGACTAGACATAAAGTTTATTTTTTTCCACTGAAATAAGTTCTCTCCTCTGTGAAAATTACAATAGCCGGATGCATAGGAGAAAACTGAGCCACCTTAGAACAAAGATGTAAGCTGAAAACCTTGGGTGTCAGCACACGCCCCCAGAATTAGCAGATAACATTCTACAGCTCTTGATTTGAACTCTCCAAAGTCCTGTGTTCAATGCTAGAATATTTTCAGGCATGGAAGACTCCTTAAAAGTAATGAAGCTTCTTCAAATAAAGTTGTCTACTTCAAAACCTTTTAGAGATAAAGCTCATCAGCTATTGAAGGAACATAGCTTTGCAGATGCTCTGCTGCTATTGAGTACATGTGCCATAACTTCTGAATTCCCAAAACCGTGCAGTCTTTAAGTAAGTTCTTAATGCTTTGGTATTGCCTGGGAAGGAAAAAAAAGAATCCAAACCCAAGAATATCAAAATAGATTGTTTCTGTGAGAGAGACCAGTATAGAATTAGGAGATGCTAGTTCCTTGAAAAATAAGCCTTTTGTAAACAATTGCTCTATCAGAAATAGGCACTAAGACTGACTGTTCAATGCTGGTATTAATTACAAGTATGCTTCATCAGTATACCCTTGTAAATCTGCCCCTCCTTGACATTATTATGTTACAGTTGACCACAGATGGCCACACTCTTTCATAAATACATTTACAGGATATTATAGTGCATAACGGGTGAAATTACAGAGAGAAAATATCAATAAAAGATGAAGAAAAATCTGAAAATGCTTTACTTAGCTTCTAACATGACAGATGTTTACTCTGTAGGCAGAATAAACATCAAGAAGAGATTATGTGTAAATTGGCACATAGTAAGCAGTCATTCTCTCATTCTTCTGTTAACTCTGAATAGGGTGAATTATCCTGTAAGAAGAAAAATGAACTGGGAAATGGAGGTTCATCACACGTGCTCTCACCCAACAATTTCACTAACTGAGCAGACTGCAGTGGTGTTAACAACATTACTGTAAGAGATATTATATGATACCACACGTGAAAGGGAATGTGAAAATATAACCCGAAAGAGGCATAACTTAATACGAACTATATCAAAGTGATAGTTAAAAGTCATTAGTAAATCAGCCTTTCTTGATTAATCTGTATACTTCCTTTTGTCAGGTCTTAGATAAACAGGTACTTGATGATCTTTTCCTGTTCAGGATGGAAAATTTACATTTATAGGTTAGAAGAATTTAACTTTTGGGTTTAACCTGGGCCCAGACTCTCAAGGAGGGGAAAAAAAAAAAAAGAAAGAAAAATCTAGATTTGTTGGGCATTTCTCTTCGCTTCCAACTATAACATGCCCTGTGAGACACCAGAACTGCTTTGACAGGTGACAATTACATGGAGCGAACAATAGATTTCCAGTGAAACAAACTACCTCCCACCAACCTGAAACTACGTGTTGAACTGCTTTCTGGGGAAGAGACAACTACTAGGAGTACCCCCTTCACTGTGCTGAGCTGGTGAATAGGCATTAGCAGTATCTATTCAGGGCTCACGTTGAAAATACCTGCAGGAGAATCCCTGGTCTAATACCCATCTTCAGTCTGACCAATCACACAAAAATAGTGTTTCTTATGCCAGCATCAATTTCTAATTAGCTTGAAAAAAAAGACCTAAGGCAGGACCAGCATTTTATAGTTTTACAAGGTGGAATTGCATCAGTCTTTCATATGTTACATTTCAAAAGCACAATGTGACACTTGCGGGCGTAGAACCGTCCTTAGTCCCAGGCTACGTTGTAATCAAGAGCTCTCTCAAAGAGAAAGGGATCAAATAAAGACAATTAAGGAAAATTGAGTGAAATATCCAGGTACCATGTGTTGCAAGACATAAATTCTCCCTTGGATGCTACTGTGGTTTGAAAGAGGACAAGGGATATGCTACGACCATGAGTGCGGGCTCTTGTGTTCAGTTTTCTGTCTGGCAAAGAACCTTCACTGAAATTTCGGATGAGTACCAGAGTCCCAGTACAGAGCACACGGACTCTGCAATTCTGTTTATTTAGCTCTCGCATTCCTTTCCAAGCAGCAGTGATTGCAGCTTTAAACCCAAGATTTGGATCCCCACAGCAAAGCCCTCGATTCTGCTCCCAAGTCCATCTTACATGAGACACTGCACTGAGTCACTTTCTTGGAGAAGGAAGCTGCTTCCGGAATTGGGATAGAGCAATTACTGCCGATAAACAAACACGGCTTCAGAAAAGGAATCTTTGAACATATTAGAAGATACACGCAGAGAACCAGTATTTCACTCCAGGGAGATTCCCTGTGGTAGCAAGTGATTACCAGCATAAGGATTATACAGTTTAGCTATCCTTATTTAGCCTCCTTTCAAGAGTTTTAAAGCTACCTTCCCAAGATTTTTATTCACCCACATGCCGCTTAAAAAATTGATTTTTAGGTTATTTTAATGGTCCTTTTCCTTGTATTTAGAAAGTACAATAAACCCCTAAATTTTTCATTTTCTTTTGCTTGTCTCTTTATAGTACTTCCTTGATGTCTCCCCAAAGAGTTTTCTTTCCATTTTCATGATCATTCTCTGAATCTTATCTATTGCTACTATATATTCAAATCAAAAGATATAATTAAAACCAAAATCAATGGAAGACACTGAAGATCAAATAGGTGCTCAAGGAAGGCACCGCAGAAACCCCTTAACATCTGAAAATAATAAAAGCTGACAGTATGGCATATAACCTGCTAAGGTTCCTGTGATCTTTATTTAGTCATGTACAAAGGAAAGGGGGAGAAGAACTTTACCTTCTTAGCTTGAAGAACTCACTTTTCCTGGGTTATTTTTAAGCTATCACAATACAATAGCAATCCTCAAATTCAAAACACACAAGTAAAATATTTTGAAAGGCTGAGTTTAAGATAGTTGTTCTGGTATTTAATCAATCCTTACACTGACATATTACCAACTTATCTCCTAATTAAAACAAGACAGTATCTTGATCAACGATTAATCACAGGCAGAAACATCAATATAAGAGGGTCATTATGTGATTGGATTTGTAACCTTCATAATTTTTCATTTCTTCTGTATTGTCTCGCTAACAAAAACCGTCTAACAGACTATACAATTCAAATACTTCACCCTTCCTACATTAACTATATTCTTCCTACATCTGTAACACTAGAAATGTCTCTACAAAATTCTGCAGGTAAGAAAATTAACTATTTACCAAGTTCATCCTTAAAAGAACATCCCAGAAAAAATGACTGGGTGTTTTCCCATGCTTCCCGTGCTGTAGACGGTTCTCACAGGAACCGAAGATGCACTGCTAGTACCAACTACAGAATTCAGGCTGGACAGACAGAACAAAGTGAAGTCCCCTGGAACACACAGAAGGAGAGTCACATTACCTGTTTTTCTCTATGTATCTGCCCCCAACATAAAAAGTTCATCTGCTAGTATCTTAGCTGAAGATACTGGAGAATCCCTTTCATAAAGCTCAACTATAACTTAAGGCAGCTTCCCCCCCCCCCCCCCCCGCCCCCCCCCAAAAAAAAAAAAAAAGAGTTTGAAGGCTGCTTTTCTGCCCTGCCCAGCTGGCACGAAGCACCGCGGAGCCGGTTAACTGGGCATGGCAGCTCCCGGGCTCTGAACACCACGAACATCCCAGGGCCCCTCTCTGCAAGGGGGGTGACAGCTCTCCCCCCAAAAGGGCTCGTTAGCTCGGCAACGTGGGGGCAAGGTCGGCTTCTTGGATTCCTAGAAACAGTTATTTGCCCATTATTCTCTAAATGACATCCTGCTCCGAGAGAGAGGGATTAGATGGGACAGAGGGCAGGCGGGTTGGAAGGAGAGAAACGCAGTTTAACACACACGATATCGGAGCTAGTCGCAGGATGAAATGCGTTTGCACGTTGCTCCCAGGTTTCAGAGAGACCTGCTTGCTACAGGCTGTCCCTCCGAGAAAAGTCCGACGCGCTCGCTTCGCAGCAGCCCGCGCTGCACGGGCAGCCGGCGCGGAGCTCCCTCCCCCACTCTAGCTAGTTTTGCTGATTTAAGAAGGTGACATTATTCTTTTTTTCAAGTACTTCTGTTAATATTGAAAAACGTGAGCTTGCATCTCAAGCGGGCGCGCTCAGCCTCGGCAGCCATTTCAATATTAATGAAAGTGTTTAATCTCCTAAATTCATCGTGTTTAAGTTACGTTTTGGTGAGTTATTGACCGACTCCGAAAATATTGTTCTTGGAGTGGATGTGTATTCACCACAAAGGCTCTTCCCTCTCACAGGGCTTGTAGATCCCTTGAATGTTTTATTCTGGCTCTAGGGTGACAGGATGTACTGCAGCCTTGGGAATAAACATCATACGAACTTCCCCTTATTCCAGGGCAAGCCTGGGACTTTCCTGGCCTGATCCTCCCCAGGCCACATGGTTGGCAGTGGGGCTGCTCGTCTGGGCTGCGCTTCCAGGATCGGGTCGTGGTTCCCGGGAAGGAGGCGGTACAGTGGAGCCCGAGAAGTACACAGGCACACGAACAGCTTGAGACACATCACGGCAATCCCGCAGAAGGCGTCAGGCTGACGATACTCAGTACAGTAACCGGTGACACGGGCCAGCTACCCCAGATCAGCTCTGCGGGAACCCCTCCCCGAGGCCGGTCGGCTGGTTCGCAAGCTGCGCCCCGGCGCTTCCCGACACGGTCCCTGGCCCCGGGAGCAGAATACCGGGCGTGAAGGGCGGCTCGGAATCGAGCACACCGGAGCTGTACCCCGGCCGCTGCGATTTATTTTAAGGCAACTCCCCGGTTTCGCACCAACAGGTCCGGGGAACGAGTCCTGCCTGGACTGGGGGCGGGGGGGGGGGGGGGTGGGAGGAACCCTCGCCGGGGAGCAACGGAGGCGCCCCAATCTTTTCTCCCCCGCAAAAAACCTTGCC
>JANHFX010022119.1:113444-142403 GCA_027560015.1 Chloroceryle amazona
CGGCTAGTATCTTAGCTGAAGATACTGGAGAATCCCTTTCATAAAGCTCAACTATAACTTAAGGCAGCTTTCCCCCCCCCCACTCGGCCTCCACTAAAAGACAACGTTGCCAGTCAGCCAAACTGCATTTGCCAGCTTACAGCCAAGTGTTGTTAACCTAACATTAAACTTCATAAATGACTCCCCTCCATTTCTACTAATTGTCTTCATTGTATTGTGACAGAAACTAGAAGGGAATCTGTTTTTGCCAGAAGAGTTTTTTCACATGTTCCTTTTTGTTCTGTATGTTTAGAAGTTCGTATTGTGTTTTAGGAACCATGATTTTTCACCAAACGCATTTCTAGACGTGGCAGAGTGCTTGTTCCTACAGCTGTACACATTCATCTTGGAATTAGGACAAAATAATTGAAATTCAGTGAAGAAGCTGACATTTTTCTTGGAGCATTCTGCTTTAATCCTATTTGTACTTTCATAAGAAGCCAGTTCCTGCTGAACAAGGAGATGAGAACAGTAAAGGGCCTCCTAAGGGGCTCTTTCTGTATCCACTCATGGAAAAACTCACTCAGGGGAAAGGCAAAACATTATAATGGATTTAAAACACTCAAAAGAGGAAAGCAACAAATGTGCACAAAATGCTTAATGAAATAGTATACTTTATGAAAATTTCAGAAAGGGAAGTAATTTGTTCTCGCTCCCATCTGAACTGTAAAAAACTACTGGAGGTGAATCCCAGGAGCAGTGCAAACTCTGACAGTATTTCTTAACATGTTGTGGAAAGGGAAGGAGGAACCTGGAGTTTGGAATACTCAGACATGACAGCAAGGAAGAGATTTTCTGCCTGGGAATTCTCTTGCCATTGAGAGATGCGCTATCATCTTTTATACAGAGACACATCTTAATACAAGTACCCCAAAAAAACCCTCCTCGGTAAATCTAAATTAATTACTTCTTTATTAATAAGAGTTTAGTCATTACTGATTAATATAGGAACTGCTAGATAGTTTGCAAAAATCAAAACATCCTCACCCATTTCTAGCAAGAAGTACTATGTGGTATGTTAAAGGAAGGATTGTGACATTGTTTAGAGACCTGTTCACAGAGTCACAGACTGGTCGCTTGGAAACTGCCTCTGGAGACCATCTAGTCCAGCCCCCACCCAGGATCTGGTTCCAGGTGAGTTCTGAAAGTCTCCAGAAGAGAAGACTCCACAACCTCTCTGGGCAGCCTGTTCCAGGGCTCTGTCACCCTCACAGGAAAGAAGTTCTTCCCTATGCATTCCAGTTTGGTATCACTTGCTAAGGGTCCACTCTGTCCCTTCATCCAGGTAGCTGATGCATATGTTGAACAAGGCTGGACCCAGACCCAACTCCTGGGGAACACCACAAGCTACAGGCCTCCAGCTTTCATAGAGATGGGAGAAGAAATAAAGCCCATCTGCAATTAGACATATATGGCTCAGAAAAAAAACATAACAAAATCCAGAAGCTTGTTGCCTCCGTTAGGGTCAGTGATAAAAGAAACAGCAGTGATAATTTACTTCCCAGAAAAACATGGAGCTGATAAAACTGCTGTCTGAGCAAAGAGGGACAGTTCCTTGCTATTTCATTTGTATTTTGCTCTAACATTAAGTTCAGACCCGCAGGCGTTAAAATATATAAGAAAGCAGCTGAAATTTGGAAATCACGTTACTTTCTAGTGGGGAGTTTGCATGGAAAGCCACAGAGAAGCAAAACGAGAAGGCTGAGGATGAAGCCATACTAATAGTGCACTAAATGCTAGAAGAACACTATTTCCACTTGAATTTTGAGTCAGAAAGGTCCCGTTGCTCCCATTTCTGTGATTACCCATCTTTTTGCCTAGCAATTTCAAGCTAACGTGATAGGTTGATGACTGGGTATTTTTCCTTCATTTCACTCAGTTCCCTTCCTGTCCCTTCTCTTTGATCTCTCCTTCCCTTGTCATTCACTGCTTTTCTCCCTACGCTCGGAATTAGTCTCTGCAGAGCATTTCACTAGATATCAATCCAGTCATTGCTTCTCAAACACATATCCACAAGCTTAAAACCAGAAAAGCAGGCATGCTACACTGGAAAAGCTGATCGCAGGCACCTGCATTAATTCAGACAGGTAATGCTCTGTCAGCAACCACGCACTGGAACTTCCTTTCAGCCAGCTAGAGTTTAAGACTAGAGATCCAAGATAAATGTACACAACTGGCTCCTGAAACTGAAAATGTGAGCTATGGGCTCTTTCTAGGGAAGTATCAGAATGAACATACTGAGAAAAATATTTATCTTCAATGACTGATATTCATAATGCATCAAATTACTACTGACTGCTATGGATGATGAAGCATACCACAAAAGGCCAACTCTGACCTTCAGTGCCATTGTCACAACAACTTTTAATAGTTTGGAATAAAGATCAGGAACCATCACAGTGGAGGAGAAATGAAGGCTGAGAGGAAATCCACTAGGAGAAATGTCAGCAAGATTGCACAGGGCACTAAGGAAGGAGCAGGGCCTCTGTTTTATAGGGGCATTTCAGTGCACGCTGAAAGCCAGAGTCTTTCTTTGCTGTTACTGCAGTAATTATCATATCTGCATCCCTATCATAAAAGCTCTGTGTATGACATTTCTTTATTTGCATAAATTTCCATGGAGGTTTCAGCACCTACGTTTCCTCACAACTAGTCCAGTGCAGATGACCGAGATGCAGTGTTAAAGCTGCTGTTTTACCTGTAATAACTTTTGTATTTATTTATATGTCATTCCCATCTAATGCTTTGCTTCTTTGCCATGTATGAACTATCAGGCTTTTTATCTTGCCACTGAACATTGATTAGATGCCTCAAGAAAAGCTCAAGCAGCATAAATAGTGCTGCATTTAATTTTACACCATTATTGTTCACCATTACTACTTGTTAGTAAAATAAACACTTTTTATGGTTCTAGAACTGAAAAAGTTGCTTCATTTTTAACCACATGAGCAGGAAAAACAGTAATGGAGGCCTTTAAACACTACTGATGTGAATTAGTTAAACTTACTTATTTCTAGCTACAATATTTTCTGGATTTTAGTCATAAAAAACCTGACGTACCCATATTCCCTAAAAATAGTACTACTAAGTATATATATGAATATACATGTATATTTTAACCATATCTTGACTACAAATCTCCATCTGTATGTAAAATACTCTCTTCATCCATTCTGGCTCCTCTGTGCTACAACCCTGGGGTGGAAAAAAAAATTACTTCTTTAAAATAGGTATGTATATATAAAGCAAATTATATACTATCAGCTTTTTTTTGTTGATGAAATATTCTTTTGAAGGAAAGATGCAATCACAAGAATTCATAACACCAGGTACAATATTTAACACCGTCTCATCAAGAAAGGCTGTCCAGGAGTAAGCTTCCCAGATTATACCGCAGAGGTTACACTAGACTTCTGGAATCTGGTTAGGTGAAGAGACACGATAATCAGTGCTTGTTACCACTCTAGTCTAGCTTTATTAACAATAACCTTCCCGACACGAGCAGTAAGCCAGAAAGCAGAATTTAAGTTCAGATATTTTTAATCTAATGAAAACACTGTCTTTTAAAGGATCATGAGTCAACAAAGCAGGTTTTCTATTTCTTTTCAGTTTAGACTGAACTCTTCACTCCTCAGAGGACAGATTCCTGTAAGAATGCTTTATTCTGCAAAGCACTCCAGATGCTGTTCAACATCTGTACAAGATTTCTTATTGCTTTCCAGCAAATAAAACCACCAGCCTGGATTTTGGAATCCAGATGTTCAGCATTACTCATGAACCACAACGGCCACAGCACATGTTAAGTCCCAATCATTCCAGTTCCGTGTAGCAATTCTGTTGCCTGTTATGTGTTAAACAGCCCTGATTTGGTTTAGACCAATTTCCTCTTTATACACCAACAATAATGAATAAAATAATAAAAAGTCCAACTCATTCAGCCGTTAAAATGAACCAGATTTGGAACACTGGAATTTGCTGAAAGCCTGTCCTTTCTACAAATACAGAATTGGAATCCATTAAAGAAAAGAAAAATCATATCTATTATAACCAATTACCTAGCTACTGTAAGTTTAATTAAGCATACACTCCTGACACAATATTTTAATGTTCTACATTGTTTATTCCAGTGGAGAGAGATTTCCTCTTAATAAATTGACAAAGATTTCTCTTGTCATGAGTTCTGCTAGTCCTTAATTGGCAATCATTTATTGTATTTATACAAAGTTAGAGTTATGAAGGGGAGAGCCACCAAGTAGCTCACTAATCAGAATAATTAAGTAAACACCGGAGCACAGGGGTTTGGGCAGGGGGTTTAAAGTGCTATTTTTACCTGAATTTCTTTCTTTACAATGAACGCTTCTGGAAATGGTTTAAAATAAGCAATGATGAAATAAAATATTAGGACAGAGATTCTACTCTCTTAGTCTTTTGAGTATGTGTCTCCATGGCTGATTGCACAAAAAGAAGGTGTTTTAAGCAAGAAAACCCAAATACCAGATGAAGTTCAGATTTCCATTTATCTAAACAGATCATTCAACAAAACACTCCAAAGACAAAACTCCACACCTCTGATTATTCCTGTTGCCTGACTCTGACAGCATTTTCTTCCAGCTTTACCACCTCGAGGCTAAAACTCTATATGCTCTGAAGGATATCGGCAAACCAGAATTCGGAAACCAGAAACCAAACCACATTTCTAACCCCGACCAAAGTGCACTTATAGAGACTATAAATGTGTTAATAAGTACTGTGGAGCAATAAATGTGGCTGTAAGGGATGGAGGAAAGGACCTGTGAATTTGACTTTGTGGATTTCTTTTACTAGACTTTAATCTGGCTCCAATTAGCAGGTAGAGCAAATTAACAGATCCTTGGACTTTTTTTTTCCAGTTTCAGGCAAGAGAAGTTTAGGTTGTCTTGTTTTTTTTTTCTGAGGCTACACTATAATGGGTGTCGAGGTGTCGGTACGTGGGGACACTCTGGAAGACTGTTTCTAAAGGGTAATCCTGCTCTGAACTGAACTACTAGGTGGATGTGGCTTGATATCTCTACTTGTAGCACCTGGCAGCAGCAGTCAAGATGTAATTTCAGTTTGTTAAAATTTTATATATCTGCAGAAAAAAAATAGAGCTGCAATAAGTACGACAACCTTTGTTAGGGTCTTAGACAATGATAAAACCCCATGAATTTTATAAAATACTAATTAATCCTCAGGTAATATCATCCTCATTCCCTTAAAAAGATTTGATTTAAGGATATCTTTCTGATACTGGAAGTATATTACAGAAATAATCTTATTTCGCGTCATTTTGAAACTTCAGTTCTCCTCTTGTGTATTTTGGTGTGTTGTCGTTTTGTTTGGGTTTGCTTTTTCCCCCCAAAATAAAAATGACTGTAGCTACGCAGTTTTTCCAGAGTGATACGTTAAAAAAAAATAAACCCAGCAGCTCCTTTTTACTCATTTTAAAGTGGAAGCAATTTGGATGTTATACACATCCACTAACAACATATACATCCCGTGTTTCTGCTCCAGCCTCGTTTGCTGGTCAGTAGGATTTCGGTTCATTTGCTATCCTAACATACCACACTACTTTTGTTTCACGTGGAAAATTCTACCGAGGAAAAGCAATGATAAAAATCACCAGTTGCACTGTTTTGTGTAGTCAGTGCTATTTTTCTCTTTAAAGCAACAGGTTTGGGTAAACCAAAATTTTACTTTTTTGTTGGTGTTGTTGTCACTAAATGTAGATCAATGAAGCAAGCCCCAGGTTATTTGAAATTCCAGAAAACAATTCCAAGTGGAGGGGACTATAGAGAACATAATTCTTGCGCTGATTCATTTCTATGGTAATTTTATGAAATTCAGTAAATTTTCACTCAGCAGTACACCATTTAATACCTTCACAACATGTATTTTTCTTATTTATGAATGTAAATGCATTGACTCTGTAGCTTGGCAATGCTTTCAAAGAAGTCTCCAGAAAAGCATTAACTGCTGGGATTTAATAGAGAACACAATTTATGTTAAGTCCTTTTGATAATTGCTCTGTCTGAATTAAAAGCTCAATTTCCTATCTTTATTTAGAGAATTACTGGAGTGTTTTATATTATACCATTACACTATTTTTTCTTGCTAAAATTAGAGGAGATGACTGGCCCATACTTTTGCTTCATCTGTATGCTTCATTATACTACGATCGTAGTTCCATTTTTAATTTAATTTTGAGGATATATTGTATTTTTATCTTAATTTTTCTTCAAGATCACAGCCCGTGTTAAGCAGTTGAGCATGGAGCACTTGTTTTGCACATAGACACTGGATCCAGTGTACTGGGGTTGAACCACGGGTCTGAGACGATGGGGTCAGATATAGGGAAAGAGCCAAAACCCAGGATATGTTAATGAAGTACTTTAGGTAAAGTAACCTAAAGCTGTTTAATTGAAAAGGCAGGAAAGGAAGAGCGCCACTAGGTCATCCTCTTCTGTTCATTTATTTGCGTTTCATTATTACCTTTCTGTGCTGAGCTACATCTCTCTGTAGCTTTAATTACTCGTTTCTATGGAAAGCTATGGTCTAGAGAAAATCTCCTGCCTTTGCTTGTGAACACAGGAAGTGACAGAAATACACCATTTCTGCCTGCAAAGATCTCAACCTTTGAGCTCTTTCTGCAAGAGCTGGAAAGGGTAACTCAACAGGTAAACTCCAACCAAGTTTCCCAAATGCAGGATGATTAAATTTAGCAGAGGAGGCACACTGAGAACTAGCATCTTTCATGAACTCAACCCAAAAAGTTGGTCATTTGGTTTCTTTGCATGTAAATCTGAGAGATGCACGAGCTTAATCTTCACTTTAGGGGAAAATATTCAACAAACCACTACCTGTGGAGCTGCTGGGCCCTCTGTAGATTGGGTCAAGCTAACCTTGAAATACTGATTAGATAAAATTAATAATGTATTTGCTCCTGTAATCCTAGCTTTTCCATACTTTAATGTAGGAAAGGCCATCTTCAGTGTTTTTATAGACTCACCAAGAACACGTATTAGCACAGCAGTACGTCTGGTTGCAGCAGAAATACAATTATGTAAATTGGATATGTGTTCCCTGAAGACTGCTAATAGAATGATTGACCTATATACCATTTAATTTGTTCTCATGCTTTCACTTTATTGTCTTCCTGCTGCACCAGAAATTAAAACTTGTTAAACTGCATCGCTCCCCAATTATATATCAAAGGTGCTTGTGTCACTTTGTGTCAGAAGCAATTAAGAGTTTGCACGCTCTTTATCGCCAGCAATACCTCGAGGTTTGGTTGGGGTGTTTTGTTTGGTTTTAAAAGTAAACAACCAGTGCCTCTATAGATGCTGTACATGAAACGACTTGGAAAAGATCTCAGTTTATAGTTGTTGCTGCTGCTGCTGTTAATAACAAGCCTAATTGAATTGATGTTAGAAATATGCTAAGGAACGGGTAATAAGTTAAAAAGAAAAATTTCTCTTTAAAAATAAAGTTGTTTGCAACTATCTCACACACTGAGCTGGAAGCTGGAGAGCTGTTTTTAGTTAAGAGCTAGATTTCAATGAACATTCTCTGTTAATGCATTGGGAGCACTATGATGCTATCTATTCAGTGTATTGTCCTGAATCAAAGTCTAAGTAGTGCAAGAAAAAGTGTTCTGTAGGTGTCAATGGGTTAAGCCCTCACTATTTGGGAACACGTCTGAATTTGCTCCCTCTTAGCAATTTGTTAACACCAAAGGGTTTTTGGTTCATCCCAAATAAGCATTTGTAGGCACATAAAACATAGGTACTAAATGAAGTACTAAATTCACACACATTTCACTCTAGTTCCTAGCCAGCAAACAATTTGCCTTTAAACCAGGTGAAAGAATTTCCTCAGCAGTGTGGGTGTGCATACCCAGGGAAGATGGGAGTTTCTTTAGGGATAGATGGAGACTATCTTGATGATACTGAAGAAATGGAGTTTCTATCACTTTTAAGTGACAGGGCAAAGCTCCTTCTAAAGGACAGAGTGCTTTTCATTTGTCTCAGAAAAGTACAAGAAAACCCCACTTCCACAAAGCCAGCAGTACTCTGAAGCTTGTACTGCTAAACACAATCAGTATCTGACAGCTTTTTGATGTGCTTTGCACCACCTCCCAGAAGACTGGGGGCAGAGGAGGATTACTTACTGGAGCAAACTCAGTACTAAGCATGCACTAGACAAGGCAGTGAGTAATAAGACAAGTTTATGCTGCTTGCAACCCCAGACTCACCAAGAAGAGATGACGGCAAAAGCAGAAATGTTATGCAAACATACTGCAACTTTTCTGTTAATTTTCCTTAGCATTAAATAACCAATTCTGGATAAAAATGAAGAGAACAACTTAACTGTGCCAAGTCGATGAGATATGTGACAGCATAAGGAGAGCAGAAGTGTAATTCTTTAACTTCTTAATTTCCCACGTCCACAGAGGCAATATTTAGGACCACACCTCTCTTGAGGGCTCTGACCACGCTCAGCTCTTCAGAATCCTAAATAAGGCTTCAGGAAGTTGCATGAATTAACACCTATCTTTTGAGATTGAACAGGTCAAGAAACCAAAGCAGCCAAGCGGGTGCAAAATTCTCTTGTACTCTGGGAAACTACAATTAGTTTTCAAATGGTGTTTGCACTTTTGACATTTTAAAGCTGCTGTCTCTGAAATTGGTGGCCGAGATCGATTCTCAGTTTCTGAACCGCGCTTTGCGGGATTATTTGCTGAAAATGTTGTTTTTTTTAACCAGCTTTATTTTTGTGTGTTTGTTTATAGTCTATTTGCTTTCCTTAAGCTGTAAATATTTGATGAGGAGCAAAGCAAAAAGTGAAAAGGACATGTAAACGCTTACACTAAGCTGTAACATTTGGCATACGTCAGAAGGTGAGGAAACATGGCACTGAGGTCTGACAGCGATGCAAATTGGTACACTACAATGACAACATTCAAGTTAGGTAATTACCAAAGTTTTTCAAGGACTTCTAGGCTTTTTCCAAGCTGTATTTTTTAATGCAACTCTGAGAGTCGTTTTCTCTGCATCAGGCAATATAACAAACACAGCAGAACCTACAGGGAAACTGCATGTGCATGTAATAGGAAGTGGAAGTGTTTCACCTTGATTGAGCTATGTCTTGCTGTAGATAGTCTTTAATTGAGTATGACAAGTTTCTCCCCAACTGCAAGTGCTTTGATTTGTGTTTCAGAGCTGTTGAGCCAGGTGAGCTTTGGGATGTCTCAGTGAAGTTTATTGAGAGTCTCAGCTGAGGTCTTTTATTTACTTAAATCACGTTACTCTCTTCCTAATTATGTTTAGAAGCAGAGATAGTAAAGAAGGTGTTGCAGTAAGGACAGGACGGGTGCAGAAAAGAATACATTTCATGATGTCAGGAGAGTAGAATCGCATGCAGGTTTTCAACAAAATGCCTTTTTTGAGGGGGGGATGCTTTTTATTGTTTCCTTGTTCATATTTGGACTATCCTTGAGCTCTATTATACAGCTATGACACTTAATCTTAATAAATGTGACTAATGGTCAATCTAAATGTGACTAAGTGTTCAACCTTAATAAATGTGACTAGTATGGGGTCAGGGTCATGACCTGACCTGACACATCTTGCTTTTCGTTCTGTCACTTGTTTAGTTGAAAAAGTAGACATTAAGCTGAACTCAAAGACTCAATCTCTCTGTTTCTATGAAAGGAAATACTTTCCACTTTGCTGGTTAAATCTTCTGTTGGATTCAGCTGTAATTGTCTACTTCCAGGAAAGAGAAATACAATCAACACAACAAGAGAAGCTCGTGAGGTTTGAAAACTATAATGTCACTGCTATAAGGTAAATAATGTCATACATTAAGCTGTGTCATAGGTCTTCGGTATGTGTAGCAGAGAATCTGCTGTGAAGCGGCACTTTTCATGCCATTTAAAATTCTCCTTTCTCTATTCTAGCTGATTGTACTTTTTATCTATGTACTTGCTAGAACAAAACAATCAACAGTTCAAACGTAGGACATAACTGATAAAGTGGCATATTTCCTCTTATCCTGAATTATTGAATGAAATTCAGCAGTTCTGGAAGAAAAAAAACCCAGAAGTATGCAAAATAGGTACAGGAACTTAGCCATGGGGATATCTGTCACTGAAGTTCATCTTAAACTATTAACTTTAGGCACTTGAGGAAGAACCTAGTGTCCTAACCTTGCAGCCTTGTCAGTACAGAGATGAGCTCCTCTGCTGGGCACCTACGTTCAGGGTACTACCTGCAATTCACCCTCTAGAAGAGGGTAGGGTTTGCTTTCATCTGAATCTGCCCCCTGAACTATGACATTTGTGTCTCTCATATGCATTGAAAGACATTCTTGAGCCAAACCCTGAGCTCAGACTAAAAAGCATTTGTACTGGGAGAGAAGCATTTCTGATATTGAAACTGTAAATGGAGATAAACGGAGGAAAATGTCAGATCTACCTGAAAGAAAAATCATTTGACAAGACAGATTCATTAACTCTTCATTCTTCAATAAAATGATTTTCTGTTCTGTTTTTCAGGCATTCATACCTCTCAATCTGGCAATTATGTAGTTTTCAAATATTGGCACTTATTAAGGTTTGGTTTTTTTGCCCTGCAAGAAAACAGCACTGACAGAAATGCAGCTGTTAACTCGTAAGCTGTCTCAGGCATCCCGAGACACCTGGCAGAAAAAGTATGTTCATATTAACATGTTTTGAATAGGTCAATGACATCTTACCAACAAGCTGACAGAAGCAAATACTACAGGTATTTCTGCAAACAGGGAACTACATGTAGAGATTTGTAAGCGAAGTATCAGAGCTGATGTGAATACGTACGAGCAGAAATTCATGTTTATGCACCAGAAGAAAAGAGCAGAATAAGAAGTTATAGGAACCGCCAGTAATACTGATGAAGGACACTCTCTTAGGACATCATTTCCATGACACCATTCCCAGAAACAATACCGAAGATGTTGCTACGTCATCGCCTCCGTTCTGACACCACCAGCGAATGGAAGGTGCAGGAGGCTGTCAGAAAAGCTCCACACCAGGAAAGCAGCTAAGAGATGCATCTTTCAAACCTATTCAAACAGGGGGAAACCAGACAGGGCGTAGTATCCTGCCTAAGATTCACAGGAAGCATAATATGTGAGCTTCAGAGGCAAAGGACCACCCACCACAACTGATAACTCCAGTGGGGTATGAACTAGCTGTCCAAACCAGTGAAGAGGAACCAAAAAGGCGCAGGCAGCACTCTTGTCCACTCTGTTGTGAACAAATTCACCTTGCTAGACTACTCGTGTGCATCCACCGCCCCGGCACTTGTGGGTTTGTACAAGCAAGAAGGGAGTGGAGCGAATCAGCTTACCTAAAGTTTCTGCCCAAGATCACCTTCCCTTTCCTAAGGCCTCACATTAAATTTATTGCAGTACTTTCCTTGCGGAGAAGTCCAAGGTACATGTGTTGATTTCTTGGTGTGCTGTTCCCCCCACCCCGTATTTCCTCACTTCCAAAGCACACCATAAGAATTCAGAGTTCCAAGTGGCAATACTTGCAAAAAGTGAAATTTAGGCCAACTAGTTAAGTTTATTCACTGCGATGTCATGCAGTGTAGCTACACAACTATGTGAATTGTCAGTGTGTAATTCAGGCCGTACTCTTTGTTACAGTGTAAGTCTTCTTAAGAAAAAGAATGAATCCCACATGATTAATGCAACTCATGCTTCAAGTTTTGAATATTCATAACAATCCCCGCAATCTGTAGGCAAAATATATCCATAATAATTCACAAATCATTTAAAATAATTAGTACGTTGGAGGATTTTTATTCTGTGATCAATAATTGAACAGTTAAAGGGCTAAAATCTGTCAAATGAATTATTCATGGCAAACGTCTCACCCAGTGCAAGTAAAAGCTTCAAAGAACGCAGTCACGTTCTGTTCCTTCAGACAAGGAACGGTGGATTAACAGCACCAGGGTTTCAGATTCCCAGAAAGAGCTCATGTTTAATATGTTGTGGGAATCATCTGGGAAGTAAGATATGGTGCAGGGTAAGCCATATAAGCCAGGGTTAAATCGACGATAGCAATTTGATCAATAAACCTGATTTTGATACCTTCAGCGTTAATATTCTACACTTCCAATGAAATCAGAGTGAAATCTAATAATCCCATTTAACAAGAAGCATGGATAATGCTGCACAAACACTCAGCACTCCAACACACAAGGTACAAACACTCCACAAGATACAGATCAGCTTCTGGTGTTCACTTCTCAAAGCGGTAAAAAAATGGAAGCATGTTTTAGTTCTTTGACAGCCAGTGTACAGTGCGAAGGCTTCAGACAAGTGACCTTAAGCTATTTTCAGTAGAATCACAGAATGGTGGGGTTTGGAAGGGACTTCTGGAGATCACTGAGTCCAACCCTCCTGCCAAAGCAGGATCACCCAGGGCAAGCCACACAGGAACAGATCCAAGTGTATTCTGAAAGTCTCCAGAGAAGGAGACTCCACAACCTCCATGGGCAGCCTGGGCCAGGCTCCATCACCCTCGCAATAAAAATTTTTTCCCCATGTTGATGTGGAACTTCCCGTGTTCCAGTTTCTGAACATTACCAACTCATACTACCCCAGGGCACCACTGACAAGAGTTTGGCCCCTTCTGCTTGACACCCACCCTGCAGATATCTGTAAACATTCATAAGATCCCCTCTTAGCCTTCTCCAGACTAAACAGCCCCAGGTCTCTCAGCCCTTCTTCATAAGAGAGGTGCTCCAGTCCCTTATCATCCTCATAGCCTCTGTTGGACTCTCTCTAGTATCTCCCCATCCCTCTTGAATTGGGGAGCCCAGAACTGGACACAATACTCCAGCTGGGGTCTCACTAGGGCAGAGTAGAGGGGGAGGAGAACCTCCCCAGTCCTGTAACAGACAACCTCTTCCTTTTTTCAAATATCTTTTTCCTCCAGAGATGTAGCAGAGAGTTTCTGAACCATTGCTTTAAATCAATAAATTTTTAAGTTTATTTTTATTTCCCTTTTTTTTTTCCTCTTGCAAGTGCTATTAAGTATCATTATCTGCTGATCAGAGTTCAGAAGTCTGGAATCTTATGCTGGGGACTCCTGATATTTTTAAGCTGATCTCAAGAACAGTTGAAAATATCACCATTTATCAACTTAAAGTTATATTTTGAAATAATATTATTAATAGAAAAAAAAGACTTGTCAATGAAGATTAATTGAATACCATTAGAAGACACAGATTTTCTAGCTTTATTAAATAAGTCTCCTAGGAGCAAATTGTGTGAGAAGATCATCTCAGCGAATATTCCTGTGCATGTGTTGAAGATTATTTTTTTTATTAGCTCAATATATTAAGGCTACAGAAATATGCAAGAATTACTACCCTGATTTCTTATCACAAGTGGTACAGAGCACTCAAGCACTACGCTCTTTAATGAGTGCTTTGCTAAGAAATATCTTATTCACGGTTTAGAGAAGAGGAAAGATTATTACAATTTCTGAGTTGCTAAATTCATTTTAGAAAAGCAACAACACAGAACAGAAAGCAGAACTGAAAAATATGGAAGGTCTGTATGGTGCAGCACAAGCTACAAATAAATCACTACATGGCCGAAAGCGGAGAAGTTTCCCCTCACCTGACCTCCATCTAGTCACTCTGCTGAGGGGGAGATAGAAGAAAATGATGGATCTTCTCTCATCCTTACCATTTTCTATTTCATAGTCTGGAACTAAAAGATGAAAATCTCTTGTGATGAGATTTTAATACCATGGAATATGAAAGACAGTTAAGATAGGAATCCCGATCTTCTGAGTACCAGAAAACTGTGAAGTACAGCACTATTCTCCAAACCTTGCAGTAATTTAAGACTTTTAAATGCTTGTACATAATTTGCACCAATATCTCTGAACTGGAAGAAAGGGGGCTTACTCCTAGTTTACTGAATTCACTTGCAGGGTAGAAGGAAGCAATAAGAACAGAAGCTTGAAAGGAGTATTGGGAACATCTGCTTACAACAGTACGGCTGAAATAAAACCACTGCGAGGTTCTGAAATGCAGACTATTTTCTCAGGGCTTAACCAATACTTAAGAGTTGGCATCTGTGACAAATTGGTTCTGGATTATTAGTCAGTCTTCAGGCTATCGTTGAAGCATCAATCTCTCCTTCCATGGCATCTGCTCGTTCACTAACCTCTGCAGCTTTGTGTCAGATAGTCAATTTTTGTCCGAGGATTTGATAGATGTTAATGTGATTGTTTCAGCTACCATCCTTTTGTTCTAGTGATGATAGTTCAAGCTTTACTTATTCAATCTTTTAAGACTGATTCTTGATGGATAAGACGACAGAAATTTCGAATTCATTTCCCCCTTCTATTGTGCTAAAGAATGCTTAAGATATATTCAGTTATTTTGTTTTGGTTTTTTTTTTTTGTCCCTGAACTGTGACTTTTCCCTATGCCAAACTGGAACATACCAGCGTTGACAGATGTTGCTCTGGGCTACAGAAGAAAAGTATTTCGATTCCATAACAGCAACAGTGTCTGTATCATGATCAGAAGTCAGCTTTTACTAATCACTCAAAATTAGTGAAAAAAATACTTTATCTCCATCTGAATATTTCAATCTTATGAGGAGAGGCTGGGGAAACCGGGGTTGTTCCGTTTGGAGGAGACTCAGGAGGACCTTATGACTCTCTACAACTGCCTGAAGGGAAGTTGTAGTCAGGTGTGGGTCGGGCTCTTCTTCCAGGCAACCAGTGACAGGACGAGAGGGCATGGTCTGAAGGTGCACCAGGGGAGGGTTAGGCTGGATCTTAGGAAGCACTTCCTCATGGAATGGGTGATTAGATGCTGGAATGCACTACCCAGGGAGGTGGCGGAGTCACCATCCCTGGAGGTGTTTAAGGAAAGATTGGATATTGTGCTTAGTGCCGTGGTCCAGCTGATGTCACCGTGTTGGGTCATAGGCTGGACTTGATGATCTTGGATGTCTAGTCCAGCCTCAGTGATTCTGTGACTACTCAAAGCTAGCTGCATCCTTCATCTGACCCAGCATAACTGTACTTACAGTCTCACTCCATACCTTTGAAAAACTCTATTCCCATTAGCTAATTACAGATTAGTTAATAAATTCAATTCCCTGTATTTGGTACCTGATGATTGGAGCATGCTTGTTTGATTCTTCTGTGGCCCAGCAGATGCTAACCTGACTTGCTTATCCTAAAGCTCCAGATAAAACCTTAGCAAGTATTTAACCAGAGTTATTCTTTAGTTCAGTAGGCAGCATGAGGAAGTGTTCTTAGAGTTTCAGTTAAAAGTAGCTGATGTGATTGAATAACAATTACAGAAACTACAAATACCACAGCTGAACAAACTCTAATCATTTCTGGTGTGAAATGGGCCTTTGATCCAGGACACTGCCTGCTGCTGACAACTCTTCTGGACTTAGATCTATTTTATTAAATATTTCACTACTGTAACCTAGACAACCATAGTAAGAGGGATAATAAAGTATGTGGAAATGTTTCATTTAAAATGGGACAGATTTTTACCTGCTTTTCCTTGGGTTACCCTAACCATAACACCATTTTTCTTTATAAACGTTTCCCATTCTTTGCCATTATCACCTAGTAATTTCTGGTTTCAGCTGTACATACCAGTTGACAGCTACTTGATTGAACAACTAGCCCAGTGTTAATGTCAATTTATATTAGGATCAACAAGTTGCACAATCATATCAGCTAAGTGATATATATTAATATATAAAGTTGTACATCTGATCCCCTTTTAAAAGTACAGACACTAAGCCAATCATTTCTTAAATCAGTATTGTAAATAATAACTAATTTTAATGATCATATTCAACACTGTGAAATCAGAACCAAAAATACTAACTGGGAAAAGAAAACTCACCTAAACCAAAGATTAGACTTGAGCAGTTTGATAAATTATACATTTGATGGATTCTTTTCTAAAACCTAGGAACCGATCTTACATTTTTAGGGGGATGAGACATTTGATATAAAATGACACTCACTATGAAACTAAAACATGGAACTTTTGTTAGTTTTCAAACTACCTGCAACAGGGTTACTTGCCTCCTGTGGAAACATGCAATGCAAAACTGCAGTTCCATAATCAAATGAGGATCTGTTTGGTGCTGGGGCTTCTCTAATTAGTATTGCTGCTATTACATATCTGTCAAACATAGGATGGACCAACAAAACCTAATTAGCTGTTTAAACTCATTTATGTGCCACATTTAATCTTGTGCTTGTCACATTTAAATTTGTTCAAACCTTAATAATATTCAAGATCATGCACTTGTATTAAAGGCAACATGTGTTTGAGCCATAATGAATTGCTGATATTCAAATATTCATTACGGCTCAGACAACTTTTTTTTCCTTTATTTATCTAGGTGAATCATTTATCTTTCCTATAAGATTTATGAGGTGGTTTTACTCAAATCAGTAAAAACCAAAGTCTAAATATTCTTCTGTTGTTAATTCAGCCGTATTACTGATCACTAAGCCTCTATAATTTTAATATAGGACACGAATCCAGCTGAAAACAAGTCCTTAACAGAAATATATGTATTTCACATAAAGCACATATACTAGCTTTATTGCATTCAGAGATGCTAAAATAGGTGGGAAATAACATCCTGGCGTTTCTTAACTCCTTTATAAATACTTTGCTAAGGATCTGTAAGAGATACGGAGCTACTTTAGCTGTCAAAATCAAGATGCAATAATTTCCTGTGATAAGAAGAGGTGCTGAGAAATGCCATCATTTAACCTACGCAAGTGAGTTGACATTCTGAAAAGCAGCAGCATATGTTTGTTATTCTGAAATGTCCTACCAGACCAGTTTGGGGATTGGTAATTTTAAAAATACCTGTTATTAGGAAGCGATTGGAAGGTATACCAAAAATAGAGCGGTGGTTACTATGAGTCTATACTTGCATTAAAGTTTTATACATAAAGAGGATGTAAGACTTCCTATAGGAAGGCAATTAAACAATTGATTTTTAAGGCTCCTTAATGCTTTTGTCAAACAAAGCCTGCTACACAAAACAGGTAGCAAGGGCCTACAGAGTTTTATGTAGGAAATTAATAATGAGCTAGGACAGACACATCTAACTCAGTATCTGACAAGAGAATCAGGCTAGGGGACCTTCAGAGGCTCAGACCAGATCCCAGGACTAATTTCTGCACATAACATCATCCATACGTCCAAATGCTCTTGAGGATCTGAGCCTTAGGCTAGATTCACAAGGGCAAGGTTTAGGTGCACTAAGAAATGCCAAAGTTCACTTTGCGATGGCACATTGCAAAAGGTGTTAACATCAACTGCAATCACACCCCTAAGACTCGTCCTGGTAAGAAGAGGCAGTGATAGGAGGCAACAGTCTTGTGCAAAACCTTGATAAATCCCAAAATCAACGGCCTCAGACCCTGTTCTACTGACTCTTAGAAGAATTTCCTTACTCATGGCTACAGTCCAGGCAGGACCACTCATCAGGGCTGTGTATTTATCACTGTGTAGGCAAGAATTAAATCAGTAAATAAAAACCTAAGCCAATTATTAAATATCTCACCCGGAAAGAAAGGGAAATCTTTCCAATCCCATATTGTAAGGACTGCTATAGTATTTTAAAAGCAAAACATCCACTAGTTAAAATACACTATTCCAGTAAAGTATTTAAAAAAAAAGTAAGACACTAACTTTACAGAGGAGATCTGATCTATGCTATCAGTGTCCGGCATCAAAATCTAACCAATATATTTTTCCTTATATTATTAAGGAGAAAAGAAAAATAACCCTTATCTTGGAGGAATAGCAGTTTTCAAGTGCAAGGGTTTTAATATGTACACCATAATAATCTCGTACACTCGGGGTAATAACAGGAAATAGTGTTAAATACTGTAAAAAGGTTATTTCCTAGTTTTTTTACACTGCTGCTAAATAAATACGCACCTGCAAAAATTTCAAGCTCTAAGCAATAAATATCATCGGCACCTTGTGGGCAACTGTGCAAACAGAAGTAATTCTAAATAAATACTTTTGTTTATCCTCCAGCCTTACACACCTTCTGTCACCTGTCACATGAAACCATTAGAAGACATAAGTCACTATCTAAAAGGGGATCATCTCCTTTTCTGTTAGGGTAATATTACCCTCATCCAGAATGCTGGACAGTATCTACAAGAACAAAATCAACTCATATTTAAGTCCTGCACAGGGACATGTATATGAGTATTTGTGTACACGCATTGACAAGGGGTGGGGAGAAAGTAGGAGTATTATACTAATTCAAATCAATTGATAGAGATTTTTACCTTAGTGAAATTACTTCATGTGTCCTACTTGAAGATCTTCAAGTGAAGAAAAAGGAAACGAGAGATGTATGCAGTAAGATTTCCTCCAATAAACTGAGAATACGCATTCAAAAGGAAAAATCAGAGAATATTATCTGTCTTGGCACGATACTATGAATGATTTGGGTTTGTTGACAGCAAGGCCTGCTTTTTTCATGTTTAATAAATCTTTAAGTAAGAAAGCTAAGGCAACAATTGAAATATTTTTTTTTTCTTCCCCCTTCGGTTCTCCCTGACCTGAATGGGAATTTGCCACACAAAGTGTCACCGTGAATCCTCTAAAATCCCAGACAAAGTTTTCCTGATAAGTCTGGCACTGTGAATTTGAACAGCGGAAGTTTACAGTCAGTGTTATTAACATTCATGTTATGACAAAAGCCTCATTTTTGCCTTAGACACTACTAAGCTTCTGTCAAGGAGGAAGATACTTACTTCCATGTCTGTGTTAACTGCTTTGTTTTTTTCCTATCTTTTTCATTATCAGCCCTGATTAAACAGGTCGATTCTTATTCTACATTTGGTGTACAGAGAATAAGTTCACAATTGGCCTTGTCAATACAATTCTTTGTAAGTGGCAACTTGCAAGTCCTTTACCACCGCTTTGCTGTTCAGACTAAGGTAGCCCAATTTATTCAGGTTATCACATTTTCTAAGCCGTTATCCCTCTGGCAGCTATCATTCTCCATCAGAATCACAGGCTTAAACCAGCACTTTATTATTTCCGTATCTTTAGACAACTGTCCTGTTGATATGGTTGCAAATGAGATTCATTCCTCGCAACAGAAACCCAGTGTTGAGTCACTCAACTTTGTGGTCCTGTAATCAGCAGGAAACAGCTATCAGGTAGTCCCCATTTTATTTTAATCTGGATTGACTAGCTCAGCTCATGTCTCTCTTCATTGAGTATAACAAAAACCTGAGGGAATAGCTTCCCTAGATTTGTGCCCAATTTAAATGTTTAGACAGAGATAAGATGAAGGCTTGAACTAGGGTTTTCAATAGAGTCTATACCAAATATATCAAGACACTCCTGTAGTTTGCTTTTAAGATTGTTCTATGGACTGTTTAAAAGTCTGATTAAAATACAAAATAGAGTAATTGGAAATTTTATACTACGTCTCGTGCCACCAAGTCTCCTCCTTTTAGTAAGGAACAGGCTACGTAACAATCATAACCTAACATTCTTCTTCAACGTTTTCCTGAGCCTAAGTCCACTCACAGATCTGTCTTCTGCCAACTAAACTATAAAGCTGCATACTTAGTGTAAAAAGCTGTAATTCTGCTATATTTAGAGCATAAAAAGCTGTAAGATAGTCTGCTACCCCCAAATGTAGTGAGCTCATACCCACCGATACTGAGCTGGATGCTTGGCTGGTTTCACCAATAGAAATAGCTCGGAGAAATCCACTGCAGTGGTACCACACAAGGTGTTCACAGTTAGCATAGCTGCTCCATGGAGAATGCAGGTTTTTCACCACCCAGGTTGTGTGTGGTGCACTGACTAACAGGCCAAAGAAGCATTCAAGAAGTAAAGCAAACCAGAAAAGGAAGCAGAATGGAAGAAGAAAGCAGGCAATCACAAAGGAGAGAAAGAAGCAAACTAGAGCCTAAAATTTCTTTGGGCCCAGACTAAGCACGACAGCATACGAGTTCCCTGCCTTAAATCAGCTAAATAAGGCTTTTAGTGCACTCCCTCTGTAAAACAGCTTGCTGCATTTCTTTTAAACTAAATACTCTCTCTCAAGTATTACTTATAAATCAAGTAGCAGAAGCCTAATGAGAAGAGTTGTGATGATCACGTCATTTTGTCACCCGTGCCTTCTTGTGGCCAGCAAGTGCTTAACCCATTCCCCTAGATCACACCACTGCAGTAATGCAGCTGGGGAAGTCAAAGGAATAGAGCTGCATCTTGCATTTGTCTTATCTGCTCAGACCAGCGGCACGATGATGCGCTGCATATGGAACAAAGGAACAGCACAGTAAATCTGCCTAGCGATGTTCCACTCCCACATTTGGGCTTCTAAAATTGTCACAAAATAAAATAGCGTGAGCAGTAGAATCCACCGTGCTTCTTCGACAATTTCATCATAATTTGTCATTCATTCTGAGATATTCATTTGTCTAAAAGCAATTAAAGCTTAATTGCTGCATAACCTGAATAATTTAGAAATGCAAATTAGGATAGCAGGCAAGCAAGTATGTGTTCATTAATTTCTTTGTTATCACCATCTGTTTAATTAAAAAAATGAGTTTTACTGAATGACAGCTTGCTAACTATATAAACGTTTGTCTTAATTGAAAATGTCTTTTGCAATTGAGGTCAGCATCTGACAAAAATTGTTTGAGCTTTTGCAAAAACATTTTATCTAAACAAATTGTAGTATTTTTAAATTCACATTAAAAAACATTGCCAACATATGCAATGTAATTCAAGAAATGACATCTTCACTTCTTAATGCAAAGACATCATTTTAGGGAAAAATCATCGCTTTGGCAAAGCACTGGTTATTACAGTTGATCTGTCTTTTCTCATGGTAAGTATATGCAATTTATCATCTTTATTATAGAATATTTTGAAAACTTTTATAAAATCTAGATTCAAAATATGGGTACCTCGGGGCGGGGGGGGAGTCATCTCAAGGAAGGAATGTTTCAAAATATGAATAGTATGATGTGGTCTTTGCATTAGGGAACTAATGTAGCTGTTCAAAGTAGAATCTTCTTTATCAAGGAGATAATTCTTTACATAAACATACACTTCTTCATACCTGCTGTATAGCAGGAAATAACTCCCCCTCTACTCCAGGAATGCATTTTTTAATGTCTTCTGAATACTGGATCTTCCATTTTTCTTGTCTATTTAGACCGACTCAAACTGCTGTACTTGAATGGCAGATCTATAAATAAATAATTTACACGCCTGCAAACCCACTATGTTCCAACTACAATTTAAGTTAACAATACCATACTTACTAGGAGATAAATAAGCTAATTATCTAGGACTGAAATCCCAGAGAAGGGAGGAAGGGCAGTGTTAGTCTACTGTACTACAAACTCGTCAATTATTCACCTTCTCTTGTTTACACAATTATTATATTCTTTGTAATAATTTCAGTTAGACTTCACTACTACGTTTAAGAGAAACTTTGTATTATGGCTTTTGCAACAGTACAAACATTTATGGAGTGTGCCCTCAGCTGAGGGCAGCGGTGGTAAGGTCTGTAGGCGGTGATAAAGATGACCAAGCTTCAGTGATATGCACTAGGAATCCCCAAGAATGCACTTTCTCTCATACTTCTATCAGTTGTAACCCCTTTTGTAGTAAATTACTAGGGTAACTGAGAGCTATATATTGCCTTTAATATTTTATTAATGGACTTAAAAAAAAAAAAGAACTCATGCAAGGTCAGGACTGTGTCCCAGTGTCCACTCTCGGTGGGTAACAGCAAACAAATGCAAAATCAGGGCTAGACTGTGAAGCTCAGTCACATGATTTGGCAATTCCCTCCCGTGTAGTCTCCCTATACTCAATTAAATGATCTTTAGATTTTCTAAGTGTTGTATAAACATCAGCTGACATTTGCAGGCTTTTCCTAACATATAGAAACAAACATTATGATTCTCACTGAACACTTTGGGTAACATACAAAGATTAAGCAACTTTCCCACAACAGAAGAATCCGGTGGGAATGCACATTAAGAACCAAAAGCCTGTACATGAGCTGCATCTGTTAGAGGGACAATTTCATGGTGAGTTACACGTGGTTGTCGTAGGCAGAGCCTTTATTTTATCAAACAAGCAAATTCCCTATGAAGCAAAAAAAATCCCAACCAAAACCCACCCTGCTAAATAACTGCAAGATTATTTTTTTTTCTTCTTTTAATTTTGAGTCCATCTAAAATATGAGATTGGAAATCCTTATGAATGTGTTCTCCTTGAATTATGGTGAAACCATAAGGAAAAATTAGCAGGTAACACAACACAAATGCTTAGTCAGGAAACACAGGAGGGTGAAAAATAGTGGAGAAAAAGCAGAAAACCTTATTGAATAGGATTTGGGAGAAATTCATAATTTTCCCTGGTGCCATGAAAGCAGAACCGAGCACCTGATACCTATTTGAAGAATTAAATCTACCGCCCCATCACGGTGGTATGCTAAAGATAGGTAAGGATGCTGAAACAGTTTGTTGCTATAATTGTATTATAAAAATAATTTTCAGAGATGAGATATTTGAAAACACAGCTTAAAAATGTAAACTGGAGAAGCTGGTTTGATAATAAACCAGACAATTTCCAGTGAAAGTTTGAAACTCAACAGCTGTTATAAGTCTGTTATAGTTCTACAGCACTACAGCAGCATTAAATATTTGTAAATAACCAATGGGAACATAATATAAAGTTACAGAAGAACATATTTTAAATCATCACCACTTTTTTGTCCAGCATACCTGGCTATTAGGTTGCACTGTTTGAGTTTTTCATTCCTCCCGGACCAGCCAGTACCAGGAATAAAGTCATGACACAAATTATCGGACATCTCAGCAGTGTAAGAGGCTGCGTAAATAGAATAGTTTCACCTTGAGTAACTTCTACTATCCCGCAGACCCCACTTCCATGCAAGATACACAGTAAAGAACTTGTAGGACACAAGAAAAAAACCCCAAAACCAAAAACCAACAAACCAAAAAACTCAAACAACAAATGGAAGCTACAAGTTCTTTGTTGCACACTCCCAGTGTTTAGAAATGATCATTTCTAAGTGCCATGCTTATGTTTTTATGCCTCAAAGGATAAGTTTGGCTAGATATTGTTCATTCTCTCACTAGATGGCGATATTGCATCACAGTCCGGTATGTAATTTCTGTCTAAATAAGGAAGGCACAAAGAAAGCCAAGTGAACTATATCAGTGCATTGAAAAAAAAAAAAAAGGGACAATTTAATGAAAAATTAACTTCAGTACCTTGTATTTCTACAAATTCTCTAAATATAGCTTCATCTTTCTCTTTGATAAACCATGCCCCAGTTCTTCAACTGTACACTGAGAATCTGCTCTTCTATTTCCCTGACAAATGATAGCAACGCTACCTTCATTAGTTCCCATTGAGAGGGACTGCCAATTCCTATTCCTACTACGTGATAACTACAAGGAAAATGAAGTCTAAGTGGAAAATAATGTTATTTAAAATCATTAGCACAGTTCCTTTGTGACACCTGCTCACGTGGGGGCAGAATTTGGGATGCTTACCCTGTGACTTTTCCAACCCATATAGCTTGCTGAATTTTTCCTGACCCTCAACCATAAATTGCATGGAATTAATGCTCTTGAACGTCAGTTTTAAAATGTGTGTTTGCACTCTTTTCCTTATCTTCACAGCAAGAAATAAGTGAAGCAGGGAATATTAGATGAGGCAGAAGAATGATTTGACGGTTAAAGGGAAGGAAAATGTATTTACAGAAGAGGAATGAGAAAGCTACAATGACAGGACCTGCTTCTGAGGTGTGCTCTAAACATTAATCGGACCAGGAAACAGAACCTCAGTCAAGCCTGTGTGCTCAGGTCATTAGGCAAAAGATTTATTTTTAGGGGTTTTTTTTCAGATTCATGAGCTGTATGACCTCAAGAGGAAAGATTGAGAGTTTGATTTCAGATGAGCGAACACCCACACGCTTCAGGCACATTTGCAGTTGGTAGGAAATAAGGTAGTTAAGATTCAGTTTTTGAGAGCTGATAAGAACCAGCGCTAGTGCACACAACCTGCAGAGTCTGGAGAAATTGGTTTAATGAGGAAAGGTGATTAAGAAACAGTCCTAATAACAGCAGCCTTATTTTCCTTCCACAAAGCTGCTTTTCTCCACTGGAAAACTTCTACAGGTCGGCAAATCAGAGAAGTTGGAAAAAACAGTTCTTTACCTACTGAGCCACTGGCTATCAAAAGGTCTTGGCAATTTTCTCTTTGGCTTTTAAGAAGTCATCTTGTGTGATCCCAATAGGATTGACTGTTGATGTTCCAGCTGTAGCATTTACTGTAGAAGACACTTAACTTTTTACAGGGAGGGGGGGCACTTCCTCAGAATTACCAGAAGCTTATTAGAAACAACAACCCAAGATAAACGTGCCCGAGGGAGTTGTACACAAGAGAAAGCCAAACAGTTAACTCCAGTAGTCATCCAAGAATTTACAGTCCAGCATTGACTTACTAATGATGATGTAACAGCTGCAAAGCAAGGCAATAAACCTTGTATTAGAGCTTATTATAAGCTATTCGTTTCCTGACTGGATGAGAAGATCATTATGCTCCAGCAGAGATAATTTCAGATGTGAATCTTTTAGGACTGTAAGTATCTCCTTCTAGATACATATCACCGAAAGCAATCTGTCGTCGGAAGAGGCAACCGTACCATCTAATTCATACCATGTCTTTTATTGACCTTTCCTTTTACTTGAGTCTTTACTTAGATCGTCACTGCTTTCAAGATACTCTAATGAATTTTAAAATTCTGTTTTACAAGCTCAAACTTTCTTCTTTCTAACTTTGTTTTTCAGCAACACATAACAGTCCTTTTCCTTCTCCAGTGTTTATTTCCTAAATAGATTCAACTGTTGGTTCAAAATATATCTTAATGCACATTCTTTCTCTCTGGTGTTTTTTGGGGGAGGTGGGTCGGGGAAGCAACTCAAACTCTTCCTCCCCAAGTTATCAGTCAATTGCTGGTTGATGTTGGTGAAAGTAAAATGGAATTTATCGGCATGACTTAGTCGTGTTAATAGGGTATGATTTCCATATGGAAGAAATGAGGGAGAGCATGAAGAATTATTCTAATTTAGTTATGAACATTTACTGAAGATATAAGCAAACTTCTTCACCTGGGCTGGAAATAAAAACAAATTAAAAATATAGTAGTTATGACACCTCCAAATGTCCTTGATGATGGGGTGGGTTTGGTTGTTTTTGGAAAACAAGTACGGCCAATTTCAAATTGGAGAGCCTACAAATTGTTTTTTTCTTATCCATGAAGAAGCAGACCTCCTTCATTATAATATCCAAAATGCATCACCAAAGTTATAACATATAGTCAAGCCCTTGCTTTGAGGTAAACTTTGTTATCCCAGTAATTTAAAGATGCTTCTACAAGAACTAGACTCCGTTAGGGGAGCAGAAGACATTTTTCAAAGAGCCATAATGCAATTTCGTATCAGTCAAAAAAGCAAATTCATGTTGACATTCTCAATTTCCACATAGCAGGGGAATTGTACAGATCAACAGAGGAGAAAAAAAATAAAATAAAAAAATCATTGAACAGTTAGTATACCTTCAAAGAAATCTTCTGAGTCATCCACCCTAGCTTTCAAAAACCCTGTGGAATGTACTTTTATCGCTGTCTCTCTGTAACCAACGTCATTTCCTTTGGTTCATCTGTTCTTACTGTTTTTCTTTTAGGTGTCACCTAACAATTAGTCTCATTACATTTACCAGTGGAATATGCTGGTTTAACTCCATTTAAAATCCAAAAAAGGGGCCACTTATGCTGGAGATATCTGCTGGGCTTTACAGTTTCTCCCTCCCACCCCGCCCCCCTTACTTCAGTTCATATAATGCAAGGCATTAGTTCTGCCTACAAACCTTATCCTACTAAAGAAGCTTTGTAACAACAAAATACCATTGATACCTCTCCCTGGAAAGGGGAGGGGGGGGGGGAATCATGGAAATAGAATATATCTAATCTAGTTCCTTGATGCTTTATGCAATAACATCACCCATTTGACCACAGACCAACACAAAGGTAATTGGATTTTTGCTCTCACTAATTCCAGTGAAAGGCTGTAGAACCTCAGCACTAATCAGTTAGAAACATCTTTTGGCTTCTTGTGAGATTTTGTAGATGGACAATCCACTTTTCTTATTTCATCAATAAGATTTGTACTGAGCTTACGCGGTATTCAGGAAATCCAGTCGGACCTTACAAGGGTGAAGAAATCATAGACTGTTTGCATAAGATTCCTCCCTTCCTTTTGATATATGTTCCAGTTTGCATTCAGCTGTACCGAGCATGAGAGACCAGTTATAAACTGTGTTGAAGGTCCTCTCTGCACTTACTGTGCAATGCTATCAAGTCATCCGTATTTCTGTCACGAATAATTCAGCTAATACAGCTTTGTATCTCCATAATTCATCGGACAAACAATGTTGAAATAAAGATTTTAAGGAAGTACTTGTTTGCCATAGTGACCTTGGGCATATTACCCACTACTGACTGCACCTCTGTGACAAACACCAAGAAAAAGCTCAACAAGTCATTCATCAAAGAGTTCAATGAATGTATTCTAGTTTGGGGTTCTAAAGTATTATCACATCGGTTTCGGTCATGGAGGGTTATTTCATTCTAACCCATTTATTTTCCTCACTGCTTCCTATTTTCTTACAGAAGGGAGAAAGAAGAGAAATAAAAAGTCTCATGAATTTAAAGGCTAAGGATATGGTTTGGTCTTCCAGAGAGGTTAGAAGAAGGTGAGGTTAAGGAGTAAGCTTTATTTATCATTTTTAGTATTGTATTTGAATAAAATTTAAATTAGATAAGATGTATACCAGCGTATTTTTGAAGTGCGGGATGCAGGATACTATTGAACTTCTCCCTCTGCTTATTAAATTGGTAACAGAATAACAAGGGACAAATGCATCCTCATTTAAAACCATATTTAGTATGCAAATCACTAGTAAGGAGAGTTTGCAAAAGCTCTGATGCTAACTGTGTATCAACTTAAAGGGTAAAGTAGTCAGAGGAAAAATGGTTTGGGGTTGAAAGTCCTTTAAAACCTTTTACCAAACTTAGACATGCTATTTATTATAGCTATATAACATCATCTTTACACCTACAAGTGCTTTTAGTTAACTCGGAAAATGTTTTCTGCATATCAAACATTTGCACATCAAATACAAGTGGTGAATGGGCATTCCAGCTGCAGAACACATCCGGAGAGCCCCCGAAACTCCGACAGCAGCCTCATTATTTCACAATCCTGACTTGTGGCTCAGAAGACCAAAGGAACCGAGAACGCACCCGACAACATAGATTGTTATATACGGGTATGTGGGTTTAGTAAGTGATAGTAATTCAAGGCAGGCTCTAAGCAGAGTTCTCAGACACATCTTGTGACCCGTAAATAAATAGAAGGTAATAGACCAAACAACATGGCTCTTGCTGATGGAAGAGAGTCGTGCTAATATTTGCTGGAGAGGCTGTAGTGACCAGATGGCTGGGGCACAATCTGATAGGAGTTCTCTTTCCTCTGCTCCAGGAGGTGACAAAGAACTGCCCTTCCTCTTGACAGTACCACCACCGATTACACGGCAAGGTGCAGTTCTAGGCACACTCTTCTGGGCAAATCAAAAAAAGCAAACCTGAAAACTTCATGTTTCAAAGAACGGAAACTCCAGACTTAAATTTAAAAATTACCCACCAGAAAATAACTGAAAAGGACTAAATTTTTTATTATAGGTTGGATTTATGATGAGTTCTTGAGAACTCTCTATAATCCTTGATAAGGGGGTGGGGGGGGAAATCACACCGCAGTCAGCTGATCCCATGACATTTCTTTAATTTAAGGTCAAAACCTCATTATTTCAACATAATGAAATCTGAAACTAGACATTGGTTTCAATTTGCCTCTAACCTAAAATTCAGCTCAGAACATAAAATGAAGCCACAGCTTAATAGCTGTGCCTGATACAAATGCCAGAGAACGTGGATGACCAGGGAAGGAAATGCCACGTCTGATTTTTAAAATACTCAGATAATATTTGTTAGATTCTGAACTGAGCTTGATTTATTCTGGCGGGTTCAATACTGTTTCCTTACCAATCACCAGTTCCTTTACTACAGTGGTAACTGCTATTTGTAATCTGTTCACAAGTTTTATGCGTGCACTGAACTTCAAGGAGCTTTTCAAGACAAAATATTGCTCCGTGTATTTTTCCTCATTAGAGAAACAATTATTAAATTGCAAGAAAAATTATTTAAAATGAGATTAATCAATCAGACCTCAAACTCAATTTGATGTGACTGATCTGCAGATCTATTTTCTACTTCTTTCACATATTTATCTGTCCTTGAATCAGGATGCAAAATTAATAAATTCTCAGAAAATACAGACTGTACACAGAAATAAATGTGAGAAACTTACAATGATAATATTAACTATTTCCACTAAAAGACACCTTAATAGACACGACAGATTATTTAACTACTTCTAATAGCAATGAAGTATAAAATAGTGTTGTATTTCTCCATGTCGTTGTACTTAATTACTAACTTCCACACGTAAGATAAAATGTGAGCCTGATAAGAGAGCGACAAAAGAAATACTCAAACTTTGAGTATGTAACCATTTAGTAAGAACTTAAGCAACTCTGAGTCCATGTGAGGAATATGTTCTTATTAAACAAAAACCAAACAACCTCACCCCTCCGCTTCCCCCCCC